>JAMQGT020010553.1:0-151693 GCA_024447675.2 Pterophyllum scalare
ACACAGCAAGACTGGTGAAAGATTGGTTTGATGAACATGAAAGTGAAGTTCAACATCTCCCATGGCCTGCACAGTCACCAGATCTAAATATTATTGAGCCACTTTGGGGTGGTTACAAGGGAGCGAGTCAGGAAACGTTTTCCTCCACCAGCATCATGTCGTGACCTGGCCACTATCCTGCAAGAAGAATGGCTTAAAATCCCTCTGACCACTGTGCAGGACTTGTATATGTCATTCCCAAGACGAATTGACGCTGTAATGGCCGCAAGAGGAGGCCCTACACCATACTAATAAATTATTGTGGTCTAAAACCAGGTGTTTCAGTTTCATTGTCCAACCCTTGAAGTATTCCCTCCTTTAGCAGCCACTTTTCTTCCAAACTGTTTGCAAACGGGATACCCATCCTCACATTTGTTTGGTGGGTATCCGAAGTAATCACACAGTGCTGATTTTACTTTAGCTTTTTTTTTTAGGAGGATGGAGACTGGTTAAATCTGTCACCATTTTCACCGCTGTGTGCCTGAGAGCAGCGCCACTAACCAAGGGGCAGCCGAGACGGAGCGGAGCTGCGCAAGCGTGCGCAAGATTCTCAGCTGGCTTGCCTTTTTCCCTTATTATCGGTAATAAGCAAACACCCACGGTATGATAACCATCCATTTAATACCATGGTATACCATGAAACCGGTTACCCAACCCTAGCTGGGACACAAAACAGATCTTTATTAGACCACCACACTACACTGAAGAGTGTCTCATACGTTCATCAGACAACACAAAACTATATTTTTCCATGTCTGCCCAAAGGAGGTGTGTGTTACTATTAGGTTGTCAAAAAATTGATACTCAGATATAAATCAATACTAAAATTAATATCAAATTAAGATACCAAACTGGAAGGAAAAAGGTGCACTTGATTTGTTACACACACACACACAAAAAAAAAGGACTAAGGAGAGTGTTGTAGCAAAACTGAAACTAAACTATAACTGTTTTATCCAGACATGTGTATCAGTATCAGGACCAAAAATTTTCCTGTAAATAAAATGTCAAGCAAAATAACTGCCAGTATTTTTTTCTTCAATTATATGAAACATGGTGCATTTTGCATATTATTGCTGTATATGTTCATATGCTTTATAAATTTTGAGGTAAGTTTATCTACAGCATTACAACATATTTTATAAGGATGTTGTGTGTTTGTATCATTTCTGTCCTGTTAAATATATTTAGCAAAATATTAGCCTGTTTAAGGCTCTGATATCTTTTCCATCTGACTTAAGAGAGTTATATAGTATTATTTTCTCACCCAATAAAGGAATATTTATCACATCAATACTTTATTTTATCAGAAACATGCAAAATGATCACATCTTGAGAAGTTTCATTTTACCCATATAAGTACCTAAAGCTTTTAGACAAATGTAATGATGCCAATATTTGTCTACTTCATATAAAATACTTCCAGATATATTTACTTTAAAAGACATTTGTCTCTGAGATTAAGCTGAGATGAGTAGAAGAAGATATAAAGTTATATGAAATAGAAATGCGCCTTAATTTTTTACTTAAGTTCAATTACTTAAACAGTAGAGTTAAATTTCACCGATGGTAATATTTAATTAAATGAATTTCATATATTGATACACTATACTTAATGTTGGCCATATTATATTATTAACATTATATTACCAATATAAGACAGCACTAGTCTCATGATCTACATTAGCTCACTCTGGTTTACTACCTAATGCTAACATTACTGTTCCTAAGGAGATGCAGCCTGACAATCTTGTTTTTTGATGGAGTAAGACTTTTTTTCTCAATAAACTGAGAACAGCAGGAGCCCTCATTCAGAAGCAAAACTAAAGCTAGCTCAGCACTGCAGCAGCAAAACTCGTTCATGAAGCGGGAAGCTGTCAGTCTTCTTCTTCTTCTTCTTCTTCTTTGGATTTATTGGCGGTTAAGGCTTAGAGGTACGTTACCGCCCCCTGCTGGACTGAACTTTTCATCTCCCAAAAGTCATCAGGTGGCACAGACTTCTGAACGTTTCCGTTCAGAATAAAAGATCGAATTTCAAGACAGTGCTTGAATTTGTGTTGTTGTTGTTGTTGGTGGTGGTGGGGATTTTTTTTTTGTTTGTTTTTTTACTGTGAAGGTTTCTGCAGTCCCCTCAGCCTGAATCAATGGAGAATTTAGAATTTTTCACATGTTTTTTAAGCTACAACCATCAGCTGTGTAGATCTAATTATTTATGAGAGCATGTGAACCAGGTTAACCATAAGGAAAACCAGACTGTGTGTATAAAAGATGAGGTGATGAAACAAAACGAGACAAAACAAAACAAACAACAACAATAACAACAAAACAACTGCGCATTAAAAGGATCTTAAACACACCAATTTCAAGTTTAGAGTAAATTTATCAATTCAGCCTTTACTTTAAATACAGGAAGTGACATCATAGCTCAAAATGTTGTGAAATCATTTCTGTATTTTTTACACCAAATTGTTATTAAAATAACCCTTACAGAGAATTCATCAAATATAACTAACAGTTTAACATTTGCAGGATTTGACAACACAAAATTAAAGTCAACAAGAAAACAGCTGGAGAGCAAGTGGATCAAAATGGGTTCATTAAAACTGAACATGTGGATCTCGAGGTTACAGAAAACCTACTGAAGCTAAATTAGGACCTAAAACTAGAGGTTTAAAAGCATTTGAATTAACTAAAAATTAAAAACTAGCAGGAAATGTGTCAGTCTGGTCATACTCATTAACATAAACATCAGATGGCTTCAGGTTCAGGTTAGGTTATTTGCACCTGTAGGTACATTAAAAAAAAAAAAATTTAGACCTTTATTTTACCAGGTAAAATGTTTGAGAACCAGTTCTCATTTACAAACATGACCTGGCCAAGAGGCCCCAATAGAATCAGGTCCACTACATATGGATACACATAAACATACACATAAACATATAAACATACCAAAAAGCAATCAATCAATCAATCAATCAGAGATTAACATGGAAGATGCATGTAAATCATGACAACTGGATAAAAACAGGAATTAGGAGAAGAATAGACGAGTTAGCATAAAGGGGAGAGAGGGGACATTAACGTCTGTGTGTGATTGTACGCATGTATGAATATATATATATATATATATACAGGCGAAAGTGTATGTGGGTATGTAAAATAGTGTGACCTGGGATGGTCAGCATGAGCAACAATTCGGTTTGCATTAAGCAGCTCATTGCTTTTAAAATGGAAAACTTTGAAAACATCTCAGACGATAGAAACAGAATAAAACACAGTGAAGAAAAAAAGAAGAAACATCCACACTGCATAATGGAAGATAAAAACTGATTTGTTCATCCGGCTGCTGGGGAAAAAAAATGATGGTCTTAAAAATCAATCAGCTCCAAGGCTCTCTTCATTATCTCCACCCCCATCTTTTTTTATAGTCATCTTACTGACAAAAACATTACTCATGGCCTGTCATTGATTGCAATCTACAGATTGATCTTATTTAAAAGTGAACACAAAGTCTCTTATGAGAGGCACGCCTCTCTGTTATACTCTCATCTGATCTTTTCTGTTCCATTTTATTCTGATCTTTTCCCAACTGTATTATTCTGTTTATCCCTGTGTATTTCTATCTCACCTTTCTCCCTTCTGTCTCTCTCTGTGTTTGTGTGTGTGATATAACGGCAAACTCCAAATATACTTGGGGACAGCTCTATTGAAGGCACACCAGCTCCTGCATCTCGGTCTCCTCAGCATCTTTGCAGGAGTGACAGTGACAGCAGAGCCTTGACCAGTGTCTTGGTCACGGTCAGGGGTTCAGATCCTGACCAGGGTGTGTATCCAGTAAGGATATGTTACTGAAGCCTACCTTGGAATATGAGTGAGAGATACATACCATCCATAGCGACTAGGACGTTGCCCAGATCAACAAGGTCTGCATCAGGTGTTGAGGAACCAAAGCATACTGATGATATGTGGGCTGCTGGAAGCAGAAGGATATGGCATAATATAGCAAAAGTGAATCTTTTTTAAAAAATTATTTCACAGAATATGTAAACAGTGAACTTCTCAGGTTTTGCTTAAAATCATACCAAAAAAAACCCAAAATATAATTTTAAAAAATTTGACAAAACACCAAAAAGGACATACTGTAATTGTAAGGCATGATGGCCTGCTTATTGATCAGAGTATTTTGCAACCATCACTAATTTGCTACAATTTTACCATAATATTTACCTTTCCTTGTTTGTCTTTCAGATTGGTTGTGACATGTGCCCATGGTGGTACCAGAGGAATTGATTTGTTTTTGGTATTAACTTCCTATAAGTCCAGGATGGCTGAGCAGGCATTCTCTGGAGTTTTCCCGCTCTTCAGTCAGATCACATGCATTCCATCAACCTCGTCAGCCACCGTACAAAAGGACCTGCTTCTGCACCCAGTCTCTCCCAGACAGTCTGCCTCCTTAGTGTGGTAAACAGGCTCTTCCTTAGCTCTTTGTTGAATTCACCTCTTTTTTTGAGTTAATGTCTTTTCTCCTTGTTCCTAGTGCCTTCCTGCTGCCTGAGTGAGTGAATCACTGACCTCTATAAATGACCTGTTCCCATTGAGCTGGACCGCTTCTCTGGAAGCCTCCAATGGAGTACTCACCTGCCTGCTTGCCCCCTAATGGCCAAGAACAATAGTCATAGGGACAATGGCAAAAATAGATCTTTATTTCTTTATCTACAACCATCACAGTCTATTAACCAATATAAACAAAGATAGTAGACATACCAAGCATATAATCCTCATTGATTATAATATCAAGCTGCCTATAGTCATTCGTTATTACTATAAACTGGAAACAAACCGTTGACAGCAGCTGTCATCGTTCATTAGCCTTAAGCCTGCATCTTAGGGGCACCAGATGATGATAGCTGTGGTTGCATAAAGACTTATAGCCTTATAGAAGTCTAACGGGGAAAAGGCTTTCTGACTTGACTTCTGGAAAGACTTTCCTGATGAGTTTAGGGTGTCAGTCACTTGTTTTGGGTCAAACTGAATAAAAAAATAAGTGTGTTTTGTAAATCTTAGCCATACTATGTTTCAAAAGGAAGATTAAAGAAAGATTATATGTATATATATTGGCTAATGACCTGTGACTGGTAAGTTATTAGCCAGTGAGTGAGTGGTTTAGCAGGCAGACCTGCCCATCCTTGTCACATCTGGTTTTCTGAATCAAGATGGTGGAAATGTCCATCTTGAAGCTTCAAAATGAGACTTTAGAAATCAGTGGTTGACATCACAGAAACATCTTTTTATTGTCTGTGGTAACACGGTAACATATGCTGCTTAAGGCTAACAGGTGTTTTTACCTGGAAAGAGAAGGAGAACAACTGTAAACAACATGCTAGTAAAAGCAGACAATATTAAATAAATAAAAACTAATGTACTAGCACCCAATAATTAATGAAAATGTACACTATTAATTAGGAAAGATGCTCTTACAGAGAATGATAAATTAAATGCTTATCCATCATTAATAAAAAAAAAAAAGAATCTCACATGCTAATCCATATTTATCTGAGGGAAAACTCACCTGTAATCATCTGAAGAAGCACTGAGGGAAGCATCATGGGCAGATGTTGTTCCAAGATACTTCAGCAGTGCAGTGCTACTAGGAAACAGTTGATGGAACAGGATGAGTTTATGTGTTTATAAACCACTTTGTATTTAATCATTATTATTAATCTCTGATTATCTTCCACAGAGTATCATTTGTCCCGTCTCCCTCCCATCATCCCATTTTTCAACCAGCTCAAAAATAAAAAACACAACCACATAAATATATTTAGGAGGCATAAATAACTGTTTCCACTTTTCAGGAACTGAAAAAAACTAAGAGAATCTCTCCAACCCATAACTCAGTGCTTGCTGCAGCTTTTGATTTGGCTGTCAGTTCGTGCTGAAGTCTGAATGCTCCCAAATTTGAAAAACATGTCATTTAGTTTTACTGAACACAGGACAGCATTTAGTATGTTGAATGATGGTTCCCAGCCAGATTAAAAGTTTCTAAAGGTATGCACCGTCACCAAAATAACATTAGTTAACTTTGCCAGCCAGCTATTTGATTTGATTTGTTGGTTCCTTACTTATTTGGGCAGTTCCTTACCATTATACATTTGGCACAACCTACCCAAAAAATAGGTCACAGGTGTGCTCACTTATACATTGAGCCTGTACTTAAGGGACAGTACAGGCTCCCTTTTAAATAAATAAATAAAAGCAATAGTAGATCCGTATTTCTAGGTTAAACCATACGGTATAAGATGTACGCTCTACAGTATCCCTTATTTTGTAATGGTGTAATATCCCCAGTGAACTACTCGCTCATCATATTAAAAATACATTTAAGGGAAATTTTAATTCACTTTGAATTACACTGCGTATTTGATTACCAGGACATCAGATTTGTTGGAAACAAATCTAAAGTTAAAGTATTTGAAAGTATTCAAGCCTTGAATGTAGGATGAATGTTGCAGCAGCTGGTCCAGTAGGTGGCAGTACAGACAAAGAAAAAAAACATTTTTAAAGCCCCTTTCACACATCCTGTAAATCTGATCGCATCTGTATATGTTGGCTTCATGTATAAATGTGCACCCTGGTCACTTTTATAAAAAAGAAAATGGATCCAGTTATTTTACTGTTATTGACCTGGTAACATTAAATACCACTTTAAACATTGCCCTAGTCTATATAATACACAGTATAATACACCTGCTTTAGGGTGAAACCTGAGGCAACAGCTTAGTCACAATAATCAGAATTTTCCAAAATACACAAGTTACCAAACAATTTGTAGCAAAGCAGATAAGAGGAGAAACATGCAGAGCATTGTCTCTGTCTCTTAACCACACGGAGCCAGTCCACCAAATAATCAAGCACTTAAAAGTAGCATTGTTCAGTACAAACATTAGATAATCAGACTGAGGGTCAATAAGCTTGAAAAAGAAGCAAACTGAACACAAATCCTCCCTTTATTTTGCAAATCCAACACAGAGCATTAGGTACATCAGCTCCAAGATCTGCCCATTTACACACCTGGTTTTTCCTGCTCTTTTACAACCTGTCTGTTCTCTGTCTCTCCCTCTTTCTACTGACCATCACACACAAACATATTGTATTCAACTACTAGACAGTAGGAAATGATCAGATATAAATAAGGTACTTGACAGCTAACTCATTATAAGAGGAGGTTAGGGACACACATTTAATAACAGTACAACGCACTGCTTAGTGTGAAATCATCATCAGGGAATGTGGGCAAAACAGCTACCTGACATTATATAAAATGTATATATTTGTGCATTTCCATTCACTGTTCTTAAATGTACTGTAAACAGACAATGAAGCCCAATTTGACCATAATAATAATAATAATAATAATTTAAAAAAACGTTACAACACAAAAATAATAACAAACATCAGTTCCTTCACCGGTGTTGTACTAAAAAGTAATCGCCTGTCAAAAAGTGATTTACGGTATTTGCCAGAATATGATTGCCTGTATTTAAACTGTTGTAAGTGACTTTTTGGCCTATAATCTGTGAAACATATGTCAAACATACCTCCTATTAATGATATCAAGTACTTTTGAGCGAGGAATATTTCTGTCATATGTCTTATTCTGGCAAAAACACATTTATACATTTTTTTAAAAATTCTGATCACAACTGCCACTGACATTAAAAATGTCTTTATGTAGGTACAATAGCACAGACTCATAAAGATACTTGCAAAGTGGGACATTTCTTCATTTTATAAAGAAGGCCTTCATAAATCCTTTTGACTGCACTCTATTTACCAATATAAGCAAATAAATTACAAATAAAAACACATAGAAATGCCACTTCTATTCAGCTCAGTTTTATTTAAATGGCGCCAAATCAAAATAACAGTCACCTGAAGGTGCTTGTTATTGTAAGGTAAAGACCCTACAATAATACAGACAAAACCCAACAATTAAAACGACCCCCCTATGAGCAAGAACTTGGCAACAGTGGGAAGGAAAAACTCCCTTTTAACAGGAAGAAACCTCTGGCAGAACCAAGTTGAGTCAGGTGATTCATCGGAACTGGGTTAATGACTTCACTCCAGTCAATGATGTAAGCAAATAAAAGGTAAATATTTCAATAAACAAATACTTAAATACATTGGTGTTCATTATGTGGCTGATTTTATGCACATGCTGTTGTTTAGCCTTTGTTCAGCTTTGTTGTTTTTGTTCATGTAGCTATTACATAAATATTTAATTCTTAGTCTATATTCTAATTTGCAGATTTCTATTTATAACTGTAATTTATTTTCATTTTATTTTACTTTCAACTTATACCTTTTTCACATTTAACATTCTTTGTTTTTGTTTTTTTAGGTTCAATTTGTTATTTGTGTTTAATTTAATTTCTTTTTGGGGGGGGGGGCTTAAGTGAAACATCATATTATCAGCCTAACAATAAAGTTACCACCACTAGTTCCTATAGTCTGCTAGTTTCCTTGATTCCCCTTTACTCCTCCACAGTTGGAGGGTGTTTCTCTAAAGTGCAAGGCGGTATGCCTGTGTAGGGTCTCAGTCATCCAGGTCATGGTCGCCTGGAGCTTTCAGAAACTACCATGACCTGGATGACTGAGAACCTACACAGAAAACCTTCACGGCTAGATTCTTATAGTTTAGGGATTAATCAAACACAGATAAAGGGCTGAGTTGCTGAATATGTCCAAGTACACCCGCTACATTAATTTAAATGTTACCCTATAATTCGAAGCCAACAAACAAAATTATGCGTATTGTTTAAAAATAAATAAAAAGCTATTTTAATAATGTGGTTAAATTGTTTAGAGTATAACCACACACATACACACAATCTGTATTTGATTAATCAGGCCTGCTTCAGTTTTGCTCATCTGGTAACGGCCGTACAAACCGCTATTTTGACCGTCCTGTCTTCCCGTAAGCTCCCCTCCCACTAACGTCTTCCTGGACAAACACACGTGGATTTCACTGACGCCAAGCACAAACAACAATAACATGGCAAGCCATGGACTCTCCTATGAAGGCTGCAATTTCCTCAGACAACGTCTTGTTCTGTCCACGCTCAGTGGGAAGCGCGTAAAGATAAAAAGCATCCGGTCTAAAGATGACGAGCCGGGACTCAGAGGTGAGCTGTAGCTTCGCTCCGCATGTGGCGTCGAAGTTAGCTCCGTGGCTAACTGGCTAGCTGTTACGCAGTTGGGAGTGTGTTTAATCGCTGGGCGTCACAAGAGCGATAATGATGGGGCAGCTGTGCGATCGTGACATGAATGTGGTCTTACCTTGCTGTATAAAGTTGTACCTTTGATATGCCTGTCAGGAGGCGTCGAAGCAGTTCTTAATCAGATTTGTTATTTGGTTGAAGAGAATGAAGTTCACGCTGTAGGAGGACTGCTGGGACTGCAAAATTTTAAAAAGAAAACACCACTAAATACTTCGTGACTTTACTTGTATTCTCTAAATATAAGTTGTGTCTTCACCAGATTTTGAGGCCAGTTTTATCAGACTGCTGGACAAAGTGACCAATGGCTCCAGAATAGAGATTAACCAAACAGGTGAGTGTTACAGTGAGGGTGTGATTTAGTGTTGCGCAGTAATAACTGTTTACTGTCGCACGGGAACAGTGTTGAGATTTCACCAGCTCGGGGACAACTTTGACATGTAATTAAAATGAAGAGTTTTAGGTTCTGCTGTAATATCCACCATCTTCTTACATAATTTTCTGTCACTATACCTGTTTAAGCTCAGAATTCAGCTGTAGAAGTAATACTTATATTAAAGCTTTAAATACTAGAGATGCTGCAGTTGTGATATTGCGGGCCTGTGGGTTTAAAGGTTTAAATAATGGTTTCAATTGGGCTTAAAATATGCTTTTATTCACAATTAAGGAATAAAATTTGAACAATCAGTATTCTTCATATAGGTATGTCATCTATATTACCCCAACTTTCACACTAAATGTCAAAGACCAAAAACCATTTAATATGTAAATATTATTTATTTTAACTAATGTAAATTCTTATGTATAGTTCTGTATGTTCCCTGGTAAATATTTGTTTATTGATTTGTTATACCTACAGTATGTTTTACATGATTTAATACAATACATTTATGTATTGATGATGTAAAAGCCCAACTAGGGACACTGGTTGGACATTAAGATTGACTATAAACTCCCCGTGAAGCACATCAGATTTCATTCTCTGTATTGGAAGAAGTATGTTAAAGTACTTTAACATGTTAAAGTACTTTTGTTTGTTTTATTTTATTTTTATGCCGCTGACCCAAGGTCAGTTACAACCATGTCTACATTCCAAAACAGACTCAAAACTTTTCTTATTTTCTCAGGCTTACACTTAATAACTTTGTTTGTGTGTGTATGTTAACTTTTAGTTTAATTGTTTTCAAATTTTTATTCTTGCTTTTATTGCCTTAAGGTAGTGGTTCCCAAAGTGTGGGTTGGGCCCCCTGGTGTGCCACAAAGGTATTGCAAGTGGGCTGCAGTAATAACAGAAATTCAGTTTGAAAATATTCAGTTAATCAAGTATGTACAGTTATATATTTATATAAATGTATTTATTTATATAAAACGTGAATTAAAACTGGTATTAGGAGGTGGTTAGTCTGTGATATTACTTATTACTCTTATCTAAATTTATTTCTCTTGTATTGAAGTTTGTGTCCCAGTGGCAGGTGGGTCACATATTGGCATTAGCACTTTATATATGACTGGGTAGCATTAGCAATTTATAGCCAACAGCCTGTGTTGTTTGTTTTTTGAATAAAATCTTTAAGGAAATACATAACTTTCTCTTGTATTTTGATTAGAGTGAAGATTAAAGATTGGATGGGCTGCAGCACTCCTGACTTTGGGAATGGCTCCTTTAAGGCATTGTAGTCCTGCATAGAATTTTTTGTTAAGCACACTGACCTAACATGTAATGTAATGTGCTTTATAAATAAAATTGCTATTGCCATTTATTTATTGCCCTCATTGTGTCAGCAAAATGAAGAAATCTTCCTGAAATCATTAATATGAAAAACACTAACTTTTTTGCAGTCTTTTCATTCTCCTTCACTCACTCTTTTAATATTTAGTGGAAAAATAATGTATCATCAGATAATAGCTATCAACAAGGCTGATATCATCAGGTACCAATGTCCTGCTGATATATCGAGGGGAGGAGCTACTGACTGCACTGACTAATATAATAAATTGCAGATACTTCTTTTGTATTTGGTCTATGAAGACTGTAAACTGTAGTGATGTGAAGAAAATATTGCCAGTAGCCACTCACTGCCTTTACATGCCTGTCTTTATTAATAGGTACTGTTTTAGTCTACCAGCCCGGCTTGTTGTATGGAGGCACTGTAGAACATGACTGTAACCAACAGCGCTCAATTGGATACTATCTGGAGGCCCTTCTCATGCTGGGTCCTTTCATGAAGACCCCTCTGAAGGCCACTCTGAGGGGAGTTACCAATGACCCAACTGACCCAACAGTAAGCTCATAAATATGTTCACCTTCTATCTGTTCTTCATTTTCCCTGCTGATTTAGTTGCAACTCATCCACATCATGATCGCACTGGGTGGAGCTGAGTCGTGCATCTGCAAAGAAATAAACTGCGTGTTTTGTGGTTAAGTGCACCTCCTGTATCTATATGGACACTGCCCTCTGGTGCACAGATTATGATGTGCCTTTTAAATGCCAGTTAAGATCAACAGCGTTTCATGTAAGAGCTGGTGTATGTGCAGTTTGTATTTACAGATTGTCAGCAGTTGATATTATCAACTTCATGTGTTTGTAATGATTCAAGCACTCATGTATTGACTTGATAGTTTTGTAAAATGCAGTTACGTTCTGGTTTCCCTCCTGTAATGCCCATTTTTGCCACATCCTTTGCACACGTTGTTATAGCAAGCCAGTCACGGTATTGTCTTCTTTATCCCGTTGCTTTAAGCTGCATTGTTTCAAATTAGATATTGTCAACAAATCATACAAAAGGAAGCTTTGCAAAATCTGAATTGAAGACACTGGAGAGAGGTGTTGTCATGGAAACTGAACAGCGTCTGTTGCTGTGATGAGGAATGGGTTTATTCTCGGGCTTTTGCAAGGTAGCTTTCAAGTCTTTGCAGGCACAGAAATGTGCTTCAGGATTCAAACTCTGTTTCTTGCAGGTCGATCTACTGAAGTCCGCAGCCCTCCCAGTGATGAAGAATTTTGGGATTGATGGAGAGGGCTTTGACCTCAAGGTGAGGACCTCATTATTCTCTGTATTGTTTTTGGGATGCATTCAAATCCAGGGGTGGATAAGGAAACAATTATGTCTTCTTATGTCGCTTGTGTTACCCCCTCAGGTGGTTAAGAGAGGAATGGCACCCGGTGGGGGTGGAGAGGTAGTTTTTACATGTCCTGTTCGCAGGACCATCAGGCCAGTCCAACTGACTGAGCCCGGCAAGATCAAGAGGATCAGAGGAGTGGCGTATCCTTTTCAGGCTTGACCTTAGCTTTATTCCATCTGTAACAAAATGAAAATGATATAAATACTGAAAAGCCTCTTCACAGTTTAGTCCTTTAGTTTAGGAAAACAAACTAATTTCATTATTGATTAATTAGTAATTTGGCTTATAATAATAAAAAGATCAGTTCCCTTCTATTTGAGAAACTTGTGATGTATTATTAGTCTACAAACATCCCAGAATGTCAGAATAGATTCCTGTCCCTGTTGTTGAGTCGACTGATGAATTAGTTACTCAACTTGTAGCCCTAGTATCTAACTATAAATGAAGACGATGCCTATATGTGACAGGTAATGTCAGTTGCAGGAGGCTTTCACATGTTAATATATGCTAGTGAGTTGTTTATTTTAGCCCTGCGACAGGCTGGCGACCTGTACAGTGTACTGCCTTTCGTCCCATGACAGCTGGGATAGGCTGCAGCCCCCGTGATTCTGAACAGGATAAGTGGATGGATGAATGGATGGCGTTGTTTCTTGATTATTTGTTTTTAATTTTTTTTGTGCTGCTTTAATTTGAAGCTAAAGACATGTATTTACTGATTTTAATATTAGTGGTCTGTTTTTCTGCATCGCACAGTGGGAACAAAAGTGCACACTATTCAATGGCAGTTCCTTGACATTTCAAACACAGATATTCAGTGCGCGTTTCACCTCAGATGGCCAACAGGATTGTGGAGTCGGCCAGAAGCATCCTCAACAAGTTTCTTCCAGATATCTATATCTATACTGACCACATGAAAGGAGCCAACTCTGGCAAGTGGGTATCTAAGAAAAGCCCCTAAAGTCTTAGCAGCTTATAACTGTACACTATATGTTTTAAACTCTCAGCACTAATTCTTGGAAACGCACTAAATCGATATATTTGGTCAATCCCAGATCTCCAGGTTTTGGTCTGACACTGGTAGCGGAGACACTCAATGGCTCCTTCCTCAGTGCAGAGATGTCATCCACACCACAGGGGCAGGGAGACCCCATACTGCCTGAAGACCTTGGCAGAAATTGCGCCAAACTGCTTTTGGAGGAGATCTATCGGGTAAGTATGCACATGCACAGTCCAGGCACACACATACATTTTGGAGTCTTTCATTAATAACTTGAACATGCACTTTAATGTGCTTGTGTTTATATAGTTTGCAATGTAATTCCTCAGTCAGCATGATAATCAGTTTGACCAGGCTGTTGTAAAGATGCTTTAAATTCTTAAACTCAGCTGTACTAATAAATATGTGCAGAGCACAAACACAAAACTGCTAACTAGATCCCACCCAGCACAAGTTTGAATGCATGCTGCCATATTAACATGTAGGCATGCACAAATTTATAATACTTCTCTCTCTCTTGCATCTTTGTGACTTATTCAACTTGCCAAGAGGCATGCTTGTTTTGGAGAATGCCCTAAAATAACAACACGACAATAAAAAAAAGATACACAAGAATAATAATGCCACACAGTCACGACCTGTAAGCTACTGTTTAATACATCTCTGATCCATTTTTCAAGTTTTCTTAATTTGTTGTGGTCAGTCTTTGACTTCAGGAACTGTGTGAAGTCAGAGAACTCCCACACAGTTGATGATATTGCACGAGTACTGCAGCTTGTTGCATCAATGTTGTGGGAAAAACCGGAGCTGAATATGCATAAATGGAAAAATGACGTGTCTGCATGACAGAATAGTGTCAGTATAACAGACTGACAAATCTGACAACGTTGCATGTCTGAAAAGGGCTAAATAAGAGAGGCAGCTGAAGGCCCTTTCATCACCTAACTGATCCAAACTGACATTCAAAATAACAAGCCTGTCCTGTTTTATTTGCATATCACAAGCAGGCAAAGCTGATTTCTGCCCATGCCCCACTCCATCAAGTCAGATAATACAGGGTGGGCCATTTATATGGATACACCTTAATAAGATGGAATGGTTGGTGATATTAACTTCCTGTTTGTGGCACATTAGTATATGGGAGGGGGGAAACTTTTCAAGATGGGTGGTGACCATGGCGGCCATTTTGAAGTCGGCCATTTTGGATCCAACTTTTGTTTTTTCAGTGGGAAGAGGGTCATGTGACACATCACACTTATTGGGAATACAATGGTGTGCTTGGTTTTAATGTAACTTTATTCTTTCATACGTTATTTACAAGTTCCTCTTTGTTTACAGCCATTGACATGTCGCAGAGGTTAACACGTGAGGAGCGGATAGAAATTGTGTTGATGTCTGGTGAACGCAGTAGTGACAGTTTTCATGCGTCCACATTTTGGCAAATCCAACACTGAACCAGTGTCATGAAACTTGGCAAGCAGTTTGCTAACTGTAGCATGGGAGATGGGTGGTCTCGTAGGGTGTCTTGCATTGAAATCTGCTGCAATGACCCGGTTACTGCGTTCACCAGACATCAACACAATTTCTATCCGCTCCTCACGTGTTAACCTCTGCGACATGTCAATGGCTGTAAACAAAGAGAAACTTGTAAATTACTCATGAAAGAATAAATAAACCAAGCACACCATTGTATTTCTTGTGAAATTCCCAATAAGTTTGATGTGTCACATGACCCTCTTCCCATTGGAAAAAAAAACAAAAGTTGGATCCAAAATGGTCGCCATGGTCACCACCCATCTTGAAAAGTTTCCCCCTTCCCATATACTAATGTGCCACAAACAGGAAGTTAATATCACCAACCACTCCCATCTTATTAAGGTGTATCAATATAAATGTCCCACCCTGTAGTTCAAAGAATACATTGCCAAAAGGACTTGGCTGTATATTTAAAAAAAAAAAAAAATCATGTGTGCTTCCTTTTGCTCCATCTATGAACTCGAACAACAGTGAAACACTCAGATGAAATGATGCAGAAGAAATGTAGTTGTGACATCAAAGTGTACACGTTTAACTGCACATTTTTGCATCAAATACCCCACCAGGCAGTGTAAAAACTCCACTCAGACTAAAAATTGAAGTGCAGGAAATCCTTCACCACCTCCAGCTGTAGTGCACAGTGGAATGGGAGCATTATGTGTGGAGACTGAATTCTTGGGGAATACCTGACATGCACTGTCAGCACACAAATGACAGTCCACTTGTTTACTCGCATTCCCTGGTAATAGACCTTGTCTGCAGTTCAAATGAAAGAAACTGTTTGTGGGTAGAATGGCAATTTAGAAAGCAGCTAAAGGGAAGATATTTCTATTTAGATTTTTAGGGCGTCTGATCACATTTTCTCCTTTTTATTAGGATGGATGTTTTACACTAAAGACATTTTTGTAGACTTGACCTGTGTGAACTGGGGGGTAAAACATCATGTCTGAGAGACCATGAAAACAAATTCAATTTTTAGGTCAAACTAGACTGAAGACCCAGAAAATGTCACAAAGATTGGAGTTGAGTTTGGTCTTATTATCAAGTAATTACCTATATGAATAAGTAGAAAGTGTAATTAATACAGTATAATAAAAAAAATGCCATTTTAAATTTAAAGCTGCATTTATAAGGGAAAAATAATGGAATATGTGCTCCAATAAAGCCATTAAATCATATTTGTGGCCCCCATAGTGTAGTGGTTTACACATGCGCCTAACAAGCAAAAGTTCCCTGGTTTGATCCTGGGAGGAGACAAATTCCATGGGGATTGCATCAGGAAGGTCATCCGGTGTAAAAAATCTGCCAACTCAAACAATCACTGTGAATAAGGGACTCACTTTAAGCAGCAGAGTATATAAATTATATTTCATAATAATGATTTGTGGTTGTAATTTGTATATTTGCAAATTTTTGTATGGCACAGCTTATTTCAAAACTCCTTTCATTACTTACAGTTCAGGTCAGATGTCAGGATCTGTTCCCACAAATTGTTTAATTCCTCAAATACACAAGTGTTTCTGCTGATTAGATAATGTCTCAGCTGAATAGTGTGTCTTCAAACAGATTTAATTGATTAGAAATTCCTGATTTCTGATGTTTGTGTGTCCATAGAAAAAATAAATACATTGTGACATTGTTTTTATTTATTTATCTCTCCGTATGTTTGTACCTGTTTACTGTGATTGTAGTAAGAAAAACTGGCTTGGCTCTTACATGTAAACCATCACGTTGCGTAGTCACACAGGAAAAAGAAGCCATTTCATCAGAATATGTACAATGAGATGTTGTGAATCATGTTTCCCCTCCACACGGTTCTGCCTCTCATAGGAGCCATGTGAATCAAGTTAGCTGATCAGGGTCGTGCTGATTAACTCTGAAAGGGGAATATTGTTGGCTGCATCCTCTTAATTCCAGGCCTCAGAGTGCAGACTAACATCTCTCTTTAGCTGCCTTGGAGGGTGGTGGGTTAACAGATCCTTCTATTTAAATTGCTTTTCTTTTTAAAAGCTTTAGCTGCTGCTGGAAGAACAGGTAGATTCACCAATCGAATTTGAAATCATTTGAATAACTGCCGGGTGTAATACCAAACAGTAGCAGGAGGATAGAGTGATTGCTGGAGCTGAGAAGCAACAGGAGAGTTAAATAGATGTGATATATATATATTTTTTTTTTGTACTGGAATATTTTATTTTTCAAATCTGAGAAAAGCAAAATTTGCCTGATTGACACTAAAGGGCGCAGGTGACCTGAATGAGTCTGTTTGTTTTATGGTTAATCAGTACAGTCTTCCATTTGCGAACCAGCTACTCCATGGACATTTTGTTTTTAGAAGCAACATCAACACTGGAGCTAATGTAAGTGGTGCACTCTTTAATTTTTTAGTTTTTGGCATGGAATTTATTACTTTAAATATGCTTTTATAATACATGCCTTTCTTTTTTATTTGTATATATATTTTTCCCCAAATAAGAGTGCTTAGGAAACATGTGGAAAAAAATGTATATCTGCGTATTATCTATAATTTCTAACATTTTTACATCAATTATGTGTAGGGTAGTTTTACAGATTTGGGTTAAATAAGTCTGTGAATGCTTTGAAGTTGAGTGTGTCTGCATTTTGACTGTTGGGAAAGAGAGAGACTTTCATTCAGAGGAATTAAGGGACTTTTCCATTAGGCCTTGTGGTCGCCTAAAGGCCCCTCGGGATAATCTCTGGGTCTGAAATTGGTGGTTAGAAATGGTGTTGCTGTGTCATATTTCTTAGTGTATACCATCATAACATAATAGTTGAGGAACAGTTTTAGCTTTTTCCTTGTTTAGTTCAGAGCAGCTACAAGAAGGGTAAGATGCAAAACATTTTTCCAAAGGCTGACTGCCGTTGAGAGTGGATACAACTGGAAGGTTTTGAGCTCCAAGTGAGTATGGACTAGAAGTAAATTCAAGTTGTCTTTTCTTTTATCAACATGTCACTGTTATAGTCACCTTCACTGGAATATTTATAGTAAAATAGCAAATCATGAAAATATCTTAAGGTGGAGTTGTGGTGGATGTGTAATTTTTTGCAAGGATGCAGTCAGTGTCGTAGATAGTAGTTTAACCCCTTTACTTATCGTGCACACAATTGTTTACATCACTTTCTATAGTTATTATTGTACTGAAGTATTAATTTTCTGACATCTACCTATCTAAAAAAAAAAAAAAAAATGTAGGCAGAAGATGCGAGGGGTTATCAAGTCTCATCCACCAGCAGGAATGCAGTTAACAAAATCCCGAGTCTTATAAATGATAAAAACAACATCACCATGGTTTCAGTGATAGAATTATGTGATTGAATCAAAATTCTGCTGACAAGCTGTCATGATGCCATAATATGGCATGAATGGGCCCCACACAAGTACTTGTTAGAATGGATGCATACCAGCTTGATGCTGCTTATCAAATGTAAAAAAAAAAAATAAAAAAATTACCAGAACTCATCAGTGGACTCCCATTTTAAAATTCAGTCTATAAAATATTCTTGGGTGTGTCCAGTTGTACACTTCACACATTGGGAAATCACTCAGAGCCCTTCTCGATTAATGGCAATGGCATGTGCTGTTTGGATACCGAGAGCGGATCATCTGTCTGAATGTTTAACATAGTTGTAGATGAAGTTGGGAGTGTTGGGCAAAGAGCAGAATGCACCATGCCTTTGGGAAAAAGGAATGAGAAGTTTGTAGGGCGATGACTAGAGGGAGGTGATACTAAAAAAAAAAAAAAAGATTAAAAGTTATGTGAGCAAAACACTTGAGACGACTTGCCAAACTGCTTCAAGACAGTGACATCTGCTTGATTCCATTTTTTTTAATGAAAAGCTAATAAAACTAAAAGCTGCACAACTTTTGCTCTTTAATCCCACTGTCAAGAAGTTTATTTCTTTCTAAACATTTCCACCTCCCCGACGCATTTCAGTGTTGTTTTAGTTGCTGACACACGACCCCTCCTCTCCCTCTCTTTTAGGGTGGCTGTGTGGATTCATCCAATCAGAGCCTGGCACTGCTCTTGATGACCCTTGGCCAGCAGGACGTGTCAAAGGTTCTCCTGGGACCCCTCTCCCCGTACACGTAAGGCCCATTCAGAAGTTAATGTACAGATGATAAATGAGGAGCCCACTCTAGCCTGCATTGAGTTATTCTTCTACTAGTCCTCTTTTGGCAGCTCACAGTATTCCAAAGTTCACATCAAGTGCTAAATAAGAGGTGATTAATACTCTCTACAGCTGGTTAAACATAAACCTCATTGTTTCTGTTTTGTTTACTGATAGTCACAGAAAAAAGCAAAGCCAAACACTTGCAGCTGAATGCAAAGTGTAGTGAAAATGCAAACTGGCTTTAAGTTGATTGCTTTGAGTAACAAACAAATATTATGAAATATTTTAATACAAGAGTGGTGATTTTGATGTATTGCATTTTGAATGTGTCCACTGTGTGTTTGAAACTTGATTTACATTGTTGGTTCAAGCTGTATCCATTGAGATGTTTACATTCATTCCATACAAACAACCAAATGTGAAAATAAAAAAAATAAATAAATAAATAAAAAGGGGGGGGCAAACTATAAAAGCGGCTGAGCACTAACCTTGTTCCAGATGTGTCTTTCTGAACGAGGAGCGACCTATGAACTGTCCATTTTCAGTTATCATGGTACCGGTGCTGTGTACCTCTCAAGTACAGTACTATGATAACTGAAGATTGGCAGTGCCATCACAATACACTCTTCCACTTATTCAGGTAACGTTTGTGATAGCTGGTACATCCATTTAGTCTCATTTCTGTCAAGACTTGGGATGTTTTAGCTTTAAGAGTCTGGTATACATGCAAAATAGAAGGACCGATGACCTTTACCGACATGAAACCCTCATCTTTCTCCACCCTACTTTTTTGCTGTCTGTACAGGATTGAATTCCTCCGACACATTAGAGATTTCTTCCAGCTCATGTTCAAGATTGAGATCCAGAAGCCTTTAGAAGATGAACGGAAAGGGGGGACAAAGTCCTGATGACCTGTGTAGGTGTTGGATACAGCAACATAAACAAAACTGTGAAATAAATTTTTTTTTTTGCTTAAATCTTCTCTTTTTTTTGGTCTTGCATCAAATGAAAAAATACAGTATTTAATTTTATTAAATGCAGAAGTTATGACAGTTCTTTGTTTAATAAAAGAACTGTGAAGTTACATGATACCAGTCACAGACATTTAGCTATTATAGCTCCATGAATAACTGCCCTTTCCTAATTCTTCATTTGTGTGTAAATCATCCAGTCTCAAAACTGTAATGCCTTTAAGATTTTCATGAAAATGAGCTACATTCAATACTCCCCCCCCCCTTAAATAGTTCTAAACATTATTAAAGTTCAACCAAACGTATCAGTATTAAGCTATTCTTAATATATGCAGCTGGTCATGTTAGATACAGGTCATATTCCATCTGCTGTGGTGTGAAGCTGAATGCCCCAGTACAGAAGCTGGGAGGAGTTAGTCCCCTTGGCCGCACAGAGATTTGAGGGTTTTTCCATAATCGCC
Organism: Pterophyllum scalare; assembly: GCA_024447675.2. NCBI lineage: Eukaryota > Metazoa > Chordata > Actinopteri > Cichliformes > Cichlidae > Pterophyllum > Pterophyllum scalare. Next base: position 20,538 of record JAMQGT020010553.1, read on the forward strand.
TGATACTTCAGCCTGCACAAGCATGGAGAGAAAAAAAGAAGGAAACTAGGTGTTTGGCATGAGCTGTAAATGTTTTTTTTTTCACCAAAAATGAGTTCATGCTTTAATCAGCTTTGTTTGCCTTTGTTAGTTTGCATTGTCTGCGTGATCAGGTTGCCTGCCAAACTATTTAAAGTGTATAAAACTTGTATTAAAGGTGCCGCACAAAAAGTCTGCAGAATTGGGGAAAAAAAAAGCATACAACAGACCTTTGGCCCAATGAAATATAATGCAAAAGTAACAAAGATAGGCTGGTCCTGTTTTTGCATGTATGCAGCACCAACATGCTATTCTGTGGAGGACTGGATGACATGCACAGCAACACAAAGAGACAATTAAGCAACAGGAATTACAAAAGAGTGCAAACAGTTTATTGAGTCATGTGGACAAAAACACTCATCTCCCTCTTTGTTCCATCAGTGCACGGTGGAGGTTTTGGCCTCCACCTGTTTGCAGAGGACTGCTGGGGGAGGAAAAAAAGAAGAAACTCAATGTACTGAAATTATTTACAAGGCTAAATGAAGCATCTGTCACATCAAAAGCAAAAAGCAGAGCTGCCTGTCCACTTTCACTCTGCTGTCCTCTCACTGTTACACCTGTAAACAGAGTAAAGGAAGCAGACTTCTTTCTGAACATTACAGAGGTTTATTTTCCCGCACATGTGGAAACCCTTCGGTTCAGCTAGTGTGTCTTCAGTTTGTCTGCAAACAGCGTCATGAGAAGCCCGTAGAGGAAGCCTCCGGCGAGGAGCAGCACAGTGCTAGAGATGGGTCCGAGCGAGAGGAGGGCTCCCAACATGTAGAAGAGCAGCAGCAGCAGTATGGTCCTGTAGCTGGCCAGCGGGCGCAGGCTCAGCCTGGGCTGCCGGCTCCTCTCCAGCATCTGCTGGGACGTCGGGCTCTGCTTTGGTTTGGTGGTGCAGTCGGGATTCGTTAAGTAGTGACGACCCAGGCGGCCCAGGAAGTCTGGACGTGAGCACAGTGCATTCATGTGTCCTCCGAACTGTGTGGGGGCAACAACAGAAACATGAGAACACGTCTTAAGTAGCACTATGATGGAAACCTGCAGCCTCAGGGACACAAACACTGAAGCAGGCTGTACAGAACATCCATTTAACCTTCTGCTTCTTTATTAGTTTTAACTCCAAATTTGGGAGGTTTCGTTTTCTGAACCATCCACGGACTCTACCACAGCTCGCTCATAGCAAACAGGAAGTCAGCTGAGACACATAATCTCCCCAGCATGCCAAATCAAAATACACAATGAATGTCCGCATAAGGAATCTTCAACTCCACCACAGGTCTGCCTGCAGACACTTACCCTGTCATTGATCAGAGCAGAGATCCTGTAGAAAAGCCTGACCAGCAGGGCGCTCTCATAGCTCCTGATGGGCTGGAGCTCCGGGTCTCCCTGGTAGTGAATGTCAAACCTGCGCAGTCCATTTATGATCTGCACAAAGACACAAGCACAGGGTCTCAGGGCTTTGAAAACCAGTGCTGCTCAGTCTAATGCACGTCTTCCTCTTTTAGGGTAAAATACTGACCTGCCTCCTGCCCAGGTCAGTCAGGATCAGCCCATTCTCGCTCTGGATGCAGTCTGGCAGCTGTTTGTTGTTGCCATCGTCCTCTGAGGAGCCCAGGTTTGATATGAGCTGAGTCAGCTGCCCCTGGTTCAGCTGGAAAACAAAAGCTGACTTTAAGAAGGCAAACACCTGTCACATCGGCCCGTTATTAAGCAAAAAGCAGGTTTCCTGTAGTTCTGCTGCATTCTCTGAACTGGGAGTGACTGGAAATCTAAGCTGACCTTAAATATCTGGCACAGGTTTTCCAAAGCTCTGTCCAGGAACTCGTGGGTCTTTTTCAGACACTCCCCACTCTCCTCCGGCTCGGCCCCGGGGAAGGTGTTGTTCAGATCTGACGAGCCGAGTCCAAACCAGGACAGGAAAGACTGATTAGCCGCCACCTCGCTCGAGTGATCTGATATCCTCTTGGCCGTCTGCCTGGCTTGTGCAATGATCTGGATTAACTTCATGACCTACAGAATGGAGAGGAAGTGAAACCTCTGCGCAGCGCGCACAGCTTTTTAAAGCCACAGGTAAGTGAAGGCCAACTTACTGCTCCTCTGAGCTCCGTGCCAAACATCTGCTTGTACTGACAGTCCTGTCCTTCCCAAGCGTACACGTGACTCTTCACTTTGAACACCGTGTCCGTCACCACCCGCTGCCGTGACGACAGGTAGCTGCCTCCTTGTCCCGGAGTCAGGTAGCCGCGGGGCTGCCGGTGGTGGAGGACGTGCTCAGGCTCCAGAAACAGCTGCTCACCTGCAGGGAGATCTCTCTCATTGACAGGAGGACGTGAACACATGCAGCCAGAAAAGAGTCTGGCTTTACTGAAGTCATTATTAAACTAGCGCCCCCTACAGTGACTGTGGCAAAGCCACTCTGAGTCAGGGCGACAGCAGTGAAAATGCTTTTGTAGCTTTGATGTTCATCATCCTAACAAAAATACTTGTCTCCTCACCTTTCTGGATCATTTCTGCCAGGTTTGGCTGAGCAAAGACTTTGGCCACCCTGAAGACCATCAGTGCATTTTTGGCATTGACCAGATCGGTCCTGACTGCTCGGTTCAAAAACACCTGGAAGAGCTTCGTGTACATGAGCAGGTTCTCGTGAACGAACGACTCCCTGCAGGAGAGAAAGTTCAGAACTTCAGTCCCCCCACCAACACGGTCTCATCTGACCCTCCGAACCTCAAAGCAGGCCTAATCAGAGCGTCACCTTCTCACGGTCCTTGAACAAACCGTGAGTGAGCTGTGTTTCAGTCAGGGAACTGAGGCGTCACTGATGGGAGCACCCTCCCAAGATCAATGAAAACAGGAAATCAGTGCGCAAATCAGGATAACATCACAGCCCCACTTCATAAGAGAAAACTAGTTTGTCCTAATTCAGAGGCCCCAAACTTTTATAATACATTTATTCAGCTCTGGGCTAATAAAGATAATATACATACGCCAGTAAAAATATGTTTAATATTAGCAACACTCAATAAAGCAAATCGATTTTAACCAATCAGGCTGCAACCTAGGACTGATGTTCCCATAAAGAGACCGGCTCTTTACCTGGAAGCTTCTCACTGTCACCTACTGCCAGCTGTTCAGGGACCGAGGCCAGCTAGCAGAAGAGTAAAGAACGCATACGCCAGATATCATGGCTCAGCTGCGTGTGTTTGGAGTCTGTAGACCAGAAAGGTAAAACCTCACCGACAGACGGACGGTATGACAACAATATCCTCCCGCTTTATTTTAAAATCTGTTAATTCAACATGCAGTATTTTAAAAATCCACCAAAAAGAAACCGTCTGTGCTAACCACATCCTGTATCTCGTCCAGCTGTATTTGGCTGCATTCTTTATCAAGCTGCTGGCTTCAGTCCCGAAGACTTGATGGAAGAGTCTTCAGGTATACTTGACTCACCACTTTTCAGGCACCGTTCTGTTCTGGTCAGGCTGAGGGTTGGTCTTCTCCCCGGTGTATCTCCATGGCTGGATGTAGCTCAGCCACGTCTCCAAGACCTAAACAGGTAAAATGCACTCAACAACAAACTCAAGGTTCAACTCATCTGTGTGTTAGTGATACAAGTGCTAAGGAAGGCCTCAGGCTGCACTTAGGCTGAAACTACAAATGACACTCACTCTGTAACGGTGCATCTTCTAAATGGTTTCAAAGAGAGAGGAGCAGTCCTTTAATATTAAATATTTTTAATGAATTTGAGTGAGACCTACTGCTCTGAAAGAGGCGTCTAGAGGCCAGTGACCGAAGCAGTGCTGCAGAAACAGGTACAGCTTCTGCTGCACGAAGCGCTGCACCACCACTCTGCAGACATGAGGAAACACATTCAGAAAACTGTTGAAACAACACGTAATCATCTAATCCTACTTTGGTTCAAGTCAGGGCCGTGGAGACGTCGTCACGGGTGAGCCTTTCATTACTTAAAGTTTAATTATGAACATTTTCTGGTTAAATGTTGATACAAGCAAATCTGAAAGCAACTGTCTGAACATTCTTCGGGTCTCTACATGCAGCTTAGCAGTCAATCAATAATAGTAATAATCAATAAAAGTAAATCAATGCAGGAGCAGACTCAAAGGGGGAAAAGATGCAACAAACACATGTCAAGTGTGAGCAATGACCGACTCACTGCACCCGCACGAGTCTGGTGTCTTTGAGCGGAGCAGCATTTGTTTAAGCGGCACCGTCTCCCCGCGGTGCTGCAGGGGAGCTCTCAAAGGGAACTTCAGGGTTCAGAAGTCAGAGAGTGTAGGGACAAAAGAGCTGCAAATGCTGGCAAACTTGGCTGAATAAATGTTTTATGTGACAGTATCAATGATATAATCTAATTATCATTTTTAAATACATATCAATCAATACATATCAATAAATTCCTTCTAAAAATTGTTATAGTCACTCAGTCCATCCTGGGATGTGGCCCAGGTTTGGCCCTTAAAGCTGCTTTACTTGCTTTGTAGTGTTTAATTCTGGGAATAATAATCTGAAGACATCGCTGAATGTTAGGAATTACTCAGACTGAAACATTTCCCAAAGTGTGACAACAGCATGTGTGCAGAAGCTGACCTCTTGAACTCTTCCAGTGGGCTGGTGTGGGTGTGCGAGTGGGCGGAGGGCGAGGACGACAGCTGCTCGGGCTTCAGGCTGTTGGAGAAGGCGTGTAGGTGTTTCACCAGGAGGCGCACCACCAGCACGTGCTCCTCCGTCGGGCTGAAGGGCTCCTGCAGAGGCAACCAGGCACACAGTGCTCCACATGACACCAAATCAACACAATGATCACCAGGCTTGTTGGAAAAACGCAGCCATCACAATGCATCCCAGCCCGAAAGCAGCCAAACATGACCGAAGGCTCAGAGCACGTTCTGCTTCAGGGAGAACAGAGGTCCCACACTCATCAGTGGGCGTTCCACACTGTACGGACCGACTGTGGAGCAGCTGTCCGTTTACACCATGGGGGCATTTATACAGGCCTGTATTTAATGTGAATGTTTGTGTGATTGTAAATGTCACAAACACCGGATGGAAAACTCCAGCTGACACTGAACTTCAGATCCAGGCGCTTCATCAGAGCATCGTTACTGCTTTTATTCTAGTTTTCTTTCTAATACTCAGGTCCACGTGGCAGGGGCACTTCCTTTAAAGAAAGCAGTGATGAAAATATATTTCAGGTTCGTCTGATCACAACGAAGCCGGTGAAGGCAGTGATAAAGGACTGTCAAAATTAGGCACGCGTGAAACTGGTGGTGTAATGTTTGTGAAAGCAGAGTGAATCCGCAGTGCAAACATCCACAGTCTCGTGCTGCAGCTCCAACACCTCTCAGTGCATGAAAGCCGCCATCTTTAAACATTGTTCAGGTAAAGACTAAACTTAAAGGTACTTTTTGCAAAAACTCACCACAAGGTGGCAGCATTTGACCAGAGGTTTTAGTGCAGCTGTCCACACCAGCCACATTATGCTCTCCTGAGCATTTGAAGTCATTTTGTACTGCTGCCTGAATAACTCTGCTGAGTACGACAGTAACATGACTTTTGGACACACTAGCTCGAAGATCTCTGGGTTTCAACATGTGGGACTCAGGCCTGCACTGACTCACTGGGCCTACTTAACTTGAGCTCATCACTCTTCAACACAGTGGCTGTCTTGTACATGTCAGTTTCTTCACATTCTGTTGATGGATTTAGTTCATTTTAGAAGTTTTACCTTTTTAGAACAAAAACACAGTTTTACATAAAGTACCTTTAAAGCTACAGTCAGCAGGAATCTGGCCGGGAGAATGGGGATAAAATTCGGAGGAAAAAGACCTCAACTTTGAGATTAAGTCCCGAAAACCTCACAAACACGTTTTTCAGTGTCTGCAGACGGGCCTGAGCTGCACACCGACCGGCTGTTAGAGGACGGCCCGTTCTAATGAAGGTCAGCACATCATAAGATGATGCACATTTCATAAGAGTTAATGACCCCAGGAGTTCAAAGGTCAACATTCCAAACTGAAGCGACATCGCTCCTCAAATACAAACACGTTCTGACTTTTTCCACATTTATTTGCATTTTTAATGATTTTAATCTGGAAAATTTTGAGTGCTTTCCTCTGAGTTTTATGGCCACCCCTCGCTCATGTGGTTTATTTTTAATAAGAGGTGGGACCTCGGTGCTCAAAGCTGCGTTGTCAGTCCATTGCAGCGTATCCTCGTCAGGATAACATCAGCAAACACAAACATGACATTTGTAATGTTCTTCATAAAGAAGCAAAGCAAGCAAAGTGATAATTACATGTTTCTAACGGGCATAAAAATGATTAAAATATAACTCTAAATTAATCTGTTATACCAGACTGCTGGGATTGTAGTAGCATCTTTTGCTTTCCAAAGATCAGTACATCAACAACACAGCACATCATCAGCGTAAAAGCATGCAAACAAACCCACAGAGAACCACACCCAAACAAATCTGCTCAGAGATGAATTTTCCAAAGCTTCATTCCCAGATTACTTTTCCTGCCAAGGATACTTCTCTGTGAAAATGAATCTTTTACAGTCAGACTGAAGGAAGGACCGCGATTATTTTCTGCTTTACTGGCAGCAGTCCACTGAGGCCCTTTTTCCACCGACGGGGTTCCGGTGCCAGTGCCGGTGCCAGTATTTGGACCATTCAGCGGTTTTTCCACCGTGAAAACACTCGGTGCCCGGCCCCTCAGGCTAGCTGGTCTCGAACCAAGAACGTGTGACAAAAGCAGCAGAAGGGCGTGACTCTGCCGTCTCAGCGTAAAGTTTTCTACCACTGTTTCACTGCACGGTGTGTGTTACAGGAGAAAAGCCTTTCTCAGCTGTGAATTAGGTTGGGCTCTGAGGCTGAACTTGCTGCTTTGTATCAGTTAATATCACAGATAAAAGGACACAAAGTGCGTCCTTGTGGTCTCGCTCTAATCTTTGTGTGTGTTTCCCTCTGTGCTGCACACAGATGCTGCAGTAGTTTGTTTGGACCCTAAAATGTGTTCACAGCACAACAAAGGGGAGCGTGTTCTCCCCATCTTCCATGTCCAGACTAGGCCCCGCCCACACTCATACTTAAAGGAGCAGTTCACAAAGCGCGGTGGAAACGCAGGCTCGTTCTTAAGAGCTTCACCGGCTCACTGGAACCGACACCAGCACCGGCACCTCGGCGGTGGAAACTTAGCATGAGGGTGACATGTTAAAGTTAAACTTAGCAGCCAAAGAAGCAAACACTGTTACATTAAGATTCATTTATGGAAACTGTGGGTAATCGCCATCTTTCAACAACCAGATGAAGGTCAGTAAGCCTGGCTAGGTTTTGTAGTACAAATAATCCCTGAACCAAGGATCAAAAAGCCTAAATGAATAGAAAGCTGTGGCCATTTATAAAGAGATGGTTCAGCTCACAGTGAGGCTGTCTGAGGTACCAATTCAGTCCATGTTCTCTCACACAGAGGCTACTCATGTGCAGAATAAAGGAGTTACTGCTATTATCTGCCATCTGCAGGCTGGAATGACAATGTCTCACCATGGTTGTTGATACGAGAGAAGTACCCTTGACTGTGACCTTAATTGACTGAGGTTTACCTCCAGGAGGCCCCAGAGGGGCGGGGGTGAATGAAAAGGTAAAAGTACTTGGTAGGTGTGGAGGGTCCCAGAGCCTGGTGGGGCGTGGGGTTGGCACGGCATGCTGGACATACTGAGGCGGTACTGCAGCAGCGCCAGCTGTTCACCCGTAACCACCAGGGGGGTAGAGGAAGATGAGGAAGAGGAAAGACAACGGTGGAGGAGGAACAACAGCGAAGAGAGAGGAAGGGAAAACGTGGGGGAAAAGGAAAGGTGAGGAAGAGGAGGCAGGGAAAGAAAAAGGTGGCAGGAGGAAGGTATACATGAGAACAGGAAAAAAGGAAGCAGCAAAAACAGGAGAGAGCACAACCAGACAGAAACAATTGGCCGAAAATATTGAGGAGGAAAGGAGCAGAAAAGAGGAGAGGAGACAAACAAAGACAACAAAGTGACCGTGGGAACAACATGTTTGAACTGCTGGGGACGATGCACGCACCGTTCCTACACACCACACCACACATACATGTCTGCAGGGACAGGAAGGACTTCACTCAAAGCAATGACACTTTGATACCGTAAACTAACATTAATCCAAACTGAAATCATTCCCGTCCCTGCTGACTGACAGAGTGAACTCAATGCTGGAAGATTGGTGTGTCACACCAAATTAGTGATGGTTAACAGAGGGACACATTAGTTTGACGGATTTCAGGATCACACTGATCTGTGAATCATGCAAAGCTCCTGTAGTGGAGCCCATGAATAACAATGAGCACATTTTAAAGTTCAAGTCCACTCTCAGCATAGCACAATGAGCTGACAGTGTGCACCACGGTGTAAAGTTCAGGTGACAAAGTAACGACCAGGCCAGCACGTTACACCAGAGCTTAAAGGGCAATTTCACCATTTCCTGTGCAGTCTCATGCAGCAGTAACAGCTCAAGTGACTGAAAGCATTTATTCAAGCAACCAGCCACTTCATTAGGTACAAATAATCAGCCAATCACACGGCAGCAGCTCAAGTGTCTAGGGCCATAAATATGATCAAGAGGACCTCTGGAAGTTCAAACTGAACATTGGGATGGGGAAGAACGGTGAGTTAAGTGCTTGTGGTGCCACGCGGGCTCGTCTGAGTGTTTCAGAAACTGCTGATCTGCTGGGATTTCCCCACAAACCCTCTCTGGGGTTTACAGAGAATAGTCGGAAAAGAGAAAATATCCAGTAAGCAGCAGCTCTGGGAGAAAATACCTTGTTGAGGTCGGAGGAGGGCAGAGTGCTTTGAGCCGATAGGACGGCAGCTGTAACTCAGAAGGTATGCAGAAGAGCATCTCTGAATGTACACCACGTTAAACCCTGAGGCAGAAGACCACGTCGGGTACCACTCCTGTCAGCTAAGAACAAAAAACTGAGACTACAAATTAAATACAAGTATACCCATCTTCTAACGGCTGTTCGTGGCACCATTTCACAAAGCTCAAATTATCTCAGACTGGTACTCAAACGGCCTCCACGGTCACCTGATCTCATCCAACAGAGCCCCTTTCCACCACATCCTATGTAGAGTCATGGATCTGCGGCTACTGTGTGATGCAGTCATGTCAACATGGACCAAAATCTGATCTGAGGAATGTTTTCAGCAGTTTGTTGAATCAGGTCTGAAGGTAAGAGAGGGTCAAACCTGGTACTAGCAACATGTACCTAATAAAGTGGCCAGTAAGTGTACAAATGCAAACAATAAAACACTGACCATCTCCACATGTGACGTGTGAAGTGGGTGTTTCTGTGCTCTGGTAGCTGCTATCCACACATCTGCTTTAGAGGGTTTTGTCGTGTTGTTGGTCACAGAATGGCTGTCAAATCAACAGTGAACACGTGTGTGTGTGTGTGTGTGTGTGTGTGTGTGTGTGTGTGTGTGTGTGGCCCTTATCTTACATAAACCATCACTTTGGGTTCCGAAGTAACTACAGACAAAAGTACTGCTGCACGAGGACTGAGGAAACTGCTGCTGGCTGGATAATCAAGTGTGTACATGTTGGTAAAATGCTGACTATGTGATATATGATGATGTAACCGAGGGTCGAAGTACATGCTGTACATCTACAGGCCATATCGTGCAGGCTGTGCATATGGTGCAGAAGAAGGAACAGCGGCATAAAGTCACACTGTGACTGATTCAACTACAACTATAAGGAGAACATAGCAGCAACACTCCTGCTGACACGGACATGCAGCATGCGAAGGACGTGGTAGGAAGCAAAAGCACTACAAGGAGCAGCTTCTAGTCCCTGTATGCAGGAGCTCTAAGCTGTGATTAAAGAGGGGCTTTACAGCAAATATTCATCAGAAAATCTGAGGTTTCCAAGTTTGGGGGAAGTATTTCAGCTGTGGAATCTCACTGCAAGTAACTCAAGAAAACCTGTCACTTTGTCAGCTCCAAATAAGCTGCACGGTTTTCAATCACTGCAGCCTTTAACAGGAAATCCCACAATACAGCTCATTATGTGATTTAGCAGAGTAGCTGCTCGCAGCGTGAATCCGCAGAGACGAGGCTGAAGATGTCCACTAGGGACAGCGTACTTAACCAAAGAAAGGCACATCTAAAACATGAGCGATATATTTTACAGAACACAGCTGGTCAGGTCAAAGGTGGCTAACAAGCAAATATGACAGCACCAGAGCTGCCCACTGAGCATGTGATGGAAGAGGTGGATGTGTGAGGGAGGGGCTGTGGTCAGGCAGTCAGCCGTGCAGTGCTACAGCACAGGAGACAGGAGGGGACAGGTGTGTGTGTGAGGGGGAGGAAATGCATATCTTACCTTTACCTGAGGAGACTGCAGCTTCTGGTACATCTCCAGAGAGTAGTGATGGAGCCAGATCTCCACAAACATCTTAAGGAAATCAAATCACAGGATTCAGGACTCGTTTCTCTGCATTTCTTTAAACACACCCACCAAAGCTGAAAACAATCACATCTGTCTGCAGCCTCTCAAACACTTGTGTTAGACTAGAACAAGTACAATGAAACAGTTCAAGCAACTGTTCCAGAAATACAAAAAAGAAAAATAACTGAAATCATCTTGTTGTGCGTCTGCACCACTTTCAGACTGACTGCAGTCCGGGTCTGACCACTCACACTGCGGGGCCCCTGATTTCTGCTAGCAGACAGCCAACAGTCTGAGGCTATGACCGACACATGGCGCGGTCACGTCAGGAGCACGAGCAGGTTTTTAAAGCGTGAGCTAGTCTTCCAAGGAGAGACTGTCAATGTGGAGTCCCACTGTAGCAACCTCAGGAGTCTGAGGGAGAACATTCAGAGGAACCCATTTGTCCACCTACAAAAGCTCATCACTCACCATCTACCACAGCTGCTAAATTGAATTTAAATCCAGGCTGCTCTCACACAGACAGCTGCTGCGCTGAAGATTGGACAAATTTAAATCAGGTACACCTTATAGTTTCCTGCACTGTTCCTGGAAGTTCAGCCAGACGTCAGCAGATTGAGCGATAATGAAAATACTCGTTACAGCAGTAATGCCAAACAAACTCTTCCATTTAAGAACATCTGACAGCTCTGAGATAGAAAGCCAAGAAACTGCACGGTTACATCAGAGTCAAGCCTCTGAATCAGCTCCGTCCGTTTCCTACCTGTAGCAGCGTTTCAGACCTCCAGATTTCCTGAGCTGCAGGGTCTGCGTTCACCGACGGCTGATGGAATATGTGATGCTTCAGGAGGCTGGGGCTGTGAACGCCGTAACCGGCAAAAGAAACGCTGGCAGATCTGTTGAAGTTAAGGCACGAGAAGAGGCCAATTTCAAAGCTACTGAGAAAATGCTGATTTTGGAAACTGTATTAAATGTTTCTCCCACTGGAGCTTCTTCAGGTCTTCTTCCTGACATCTTTGAATCCTTTAAGTACCTCGGTGATGGAGCAGAAACAGAGCCTCTGGAGTCAGAGAACGGGGAGGGAGGAACGCTTCCTTCAGTGGGGAGGAAGTACTTCAGGTAAGTGTCAACCAGCACAAAGTAGGCACTGTCTGTGGAGCTCCCATGCTGGCCTGGAGGGTAGTTCTGAAATAATAAAAGATGACTGACTGGTTTCCATGTTACAAGCTACATGACTATAAAGCGAGGAGTGTATCAGACATCTGAGCTGAACGTCTCTAAGACCGACGTCACTCACCTTTGGTGTGATGAGACAGTAGGCAAAATTGAACATGAAGAATTCAAATGGATCTGAAGACTGTTAAGGAATAACTCAACCGAGGCTCATGCTTCCTGTCGTCACACCGTCAGGAAATCGGAGACTGTTTTTGGTGTTTGAGTGTATTTGGTGGCAAAGTGAACGCCTTTATGGACCAAACATTGATAACCATCGACATGTGTGATATAAAGGTTTCTTTTACATCACAGAGAAATAATGAAATTCACAGATTAACTGCTACTACAATGAGCAGCTCTAGAAGTGATTCAACCCTTCACAGAGATCTGCGGAAATAAAAACACCACCCTGAGTAGCAAAGGCTACCTGACTGCTGTTTGTGCAGCAAAGGATACTGAAGGCGATGTTCAAAGTCAGGAGACCCGACAGGGGGAACTGCAGCTTGTTGTGGAACAGCGGGCAGTCTGGGAGAACACCTTCCTGGATGCAGGCCTTCACGGGACCCTTAAACACACCAAGGTGAGAATTCCACCTCAAATCCTGGAAGACTTCCAGGCTCACATGGTGTCAAAATATACTGACAGTGTCCACACAGCACCAGTGCTGGGGACACCATCTAAGAAAGAGCTCAGCGTATCAACAGTATCAACACACAAACCCAACATCCTCACCTAAGCAACTTCTGCTCAATGAAGTGATTAGACCTCCAATTATTATCACGCATTAATTACAGATAAGATGCACACAGTCACTCCAACATAAGATAACACTGATCCTAAAAGTGCAACAACTGGAGGTGATAATGAGGACACAAATATTCTTACCGGGAGATAATTGACAGGTATTTCATATTTGTACTCTTCTGCTTGAAGTTTATACACCAGCTTCATCATCGGACCACTGAAGAGCAGCATGAGAAAGAGAGAGAAGACATCTGAATACTTTTAAAACACAACGGGTGCAAAAAATTCCACTGAGCTGATGTCAAACTACCTGGGATTCAGGAATTCCATAACAATGTTGTACTCGTTGCTCCGTGAATGAAGGAATCGCAGGTTCCAGCCAGCGATGACGCCATCCAGGCTGCCAAACACACTCTCCACCAGCCAGGGGAAGATCAGGTGCAGCTCCTGAAGAGACAACACACACACACACACACACACACACACACACACACACACACACACACGCACGCACATACACACTAGTAAGAAACTGGCAACACTTTAACTTCTGCCTTCGGCACAGTTATACTGAGCAGCATTAAAAACCCTTGTAGATGGCTGGTTCTCATGTTGTGGCTAAAATCAGGGTTTCCTTAGAGCCAGAGTTCCCAAAATGCAGCCCGGAGGTGGGGCCCAGTCATTCTGGCTCCCATCTCACTGTAACACTGTAAGTGACAACTACAACGGAGCCTACAGAGCATAACAAAACTGCCCTCCTCCTTTGTACATAAGTAAATAAGAATGGGTGAGGGCTGAAAAATGAAGCCAATGCAAAAAGTGCCTTAAACTTGCATTATTTTAGTGGCCAGCAGGGGGTGACTCCTCTGGTTGCAAAAAGACTTGTGTTTCTATAGGAATCTTTCTCTGCGTCCTCAGTAAAACCTTTTCTGATGAGCTTATGAATCAGTCAGAACAACAACACAAGCTTTATTCTAAATTACAGACCCCATTAGAGTGAGAAGGATAAGCGACCCCGGCTAACGAGCTGCCCCTCGGTAGTGACGGCTGGTTTCTACGCTAAAACAGCGGAGACGAAAACCCAGCCTGTGACCGTGGCTACATCCATCTTTTATAACCAGCCCACGTGAAAGCGTGGCAGTAATATCTCTGCTCGTGACCAAAGAGCCTGGGCCAAACGGTGGACCATCTCATAACGTGACCTCTGCCACAGCCTTCATCTACTAACCAGCCAACAGGAACGCCACAGGATGCACCGACCACAAAATGAACAGATGCAAAACAAAATGTTTGGGACTCTGAGAAAGAAGAAAACGAAAAAGCAAAGAAACAACAAGAAGCTTGTTTGTATGTCAACTCCTCCGGCTGTTCTCCTGAGGCCAGAGAGGCAGCAGCATGAAAACGTCTCGGCCCGTTCACCCGGCAGGTCCAAGCATCGAACGGAGAGTCCTACCAATCAGCTCTCACACTGAGACCTCTGAAAGCAAGTCGAGCCCTAAGAGTTATCTTGGATTTGTGTGTACATCTTTCCATAAAGTACAAATTTCTTTTAGGAGAAACCCCCGACACACAAAATGAAACGAGCACCAGCAGGAAATGTGAAACATTAAAGTGGCCTGAGTCTCTTCCTTTAGCACAAACACGTCTGAAAAGGTTTCCACCATGTAGGAATCCTTATATCAGATCACAACTAAAAACAAATCCAGTGATAAGCACCTTTGCAGGATACTCCTCTATGATCTTGACCAGATCCTGGCACCGCTGCAGGAGAGGTTTGGTGGTGGAGTCGGCTTTCAGGTTGGCCTGAAACAACATCACAGAGCAAACACGTTCATGAAGGAAAGGAGTCATTCTGCCTGCAGCACTGAGCTGAAGGACGCGGAGCCTCACCAGCAGGAAGCTGGGCTGTTGTAGCGTTGGAGCAGCCATTAAGGACCCCGATGGTTCGTCCTGCTTCTGTGCAGCCCGCCTGGATCCTGAGCCGGTGACAGAGGAAGTTTAACCAAGTTAGTTAGACTTAAACCTGCTAAAACTGACAGCTACCAGCAGGTTTGGTAGAAAAAACTAACGCTTGCTGGCTTATCGCTAAAAGAAGCGGATGAAAACTCTACGTATAATCAGACTGCAGTGAAGGGAAACCTCAGCTACAGACTGCAGAGTCCCGCTGGAGGGAACCATCATCCAAAGTTAGCATGACGAGTTAGCAACGCTGCCCTGCAGCTAGCAGACAGCTAACAGCGGCCGAAACTACAGCAACACTCGTTAAACCGGTTTTAGATTAAAAACAGCCCGCGCGACATTCACGGAGCCAATTCTCCGGTTTCAAATCAGCCCCTTCTTACCTTTCTCCCCGACAGTGTTTCAAATTTACAGTCACGGTCCCACAAACCGCGTTCCCATCAGAGCGGAGCAAACGCGGCTGCTCTTCCTCGGTGGTGTTTCACCTCACTCCAGGTGGACGGTGGTCGTGTTGTTGCACGTTACTGCCACCTTCTGGAAGCGTTGATGTCCTCCAATCAGCGGCAGGAAACCCAAATCACGGTTTCTTTTTATGTGGGATTTTTCTGCTCAAGTCTTTGTTTTACTTTAAATGCCACCTTTTAAATTAACGTTACCTGGAGTTTTACTTGAACTACAGACGAAGTCCACGTGGACGTCAGGTGGGTACTTTGGTAAAAATATCTCACAGGTTAAGCAAACTTTACTTGAGAGTATTGAAAGTGATACTCAGCTAGTTATCTAGCTGTTTTGGAGTAACTGACCCCCATAATCACCTAATAAGGCCTCAATCAGGTCAAACACATGAAAATCAGTTAAACATACCTGGATTACATATTTTAATGACCTATATATTCTCCTTAGATACAAGTCAGGCCTGACTAAATGAACTAACACTGAATGAGCTGCCTCATTTATTTAAGCACACAGACGAATGTCTTTGTTAAGCCTGAACAGGGCAGCCGAATAAGGGTGTAAAGGGATCTGATCACTTGGTATATGCACAAAAAGCTACAAACTACCTGCAGTCTGCACCTGAAGGACCGACCCACCTGGACAGGTCTGGGTCACAGGCCCAAATGATAAAGGACTAAAAGACCTTTATATAAATCTATTTGTGGTTCTGAATACATTCTTGCTTCATATAATAAACCAGCTCACAGTCCACAACAGGTGTGCCTCCTAGCTTTTAGCAGCACTGCCTCTTTATTAGGAACGCCTGAGCACCGTACTTCAGTCCAGATCATCAGCTGAGGTAAATGTGCATAAACACATTATGAGAGACAGCCCATCCTGCTTTATAATCGCTGGGAACTTCCAGCTTATTTTGAGGCAAACATTTGCAGTTCTTTTTATCAGATTTCACTGGAGAGTCCATAAATTTAGATGATGAAATAACTGCCTAAGTAAGTACATGGAGGCTGCTGTGTGGAGTGACTGTGGAAGGTCTCGAGTGTGGAGGAGATACCAGGAGACGGGCTGTGACAGGAGAGCTGAACAGGGCCAGAAGGGCTGAAACATGACCTCCGGCCGGGACTCATGCACGGTTCTGATCCAACTGTCAGGATCAGGATCCGTGAGGGGGGCGCGAGGTCCGAGGTCCTTTAGGGAGACCAGTGCTTACAGCCCAGCACTGCACAGCTCGACTGGAAGATCTCAACCCTGATCCTCGGACAGATTCAAAGCAACTTGTGTCTGCACCGAATGTATGCTGAACCTTTTCTTCTTCCAGCTGCTCCCTTTAGGGGGCGCCACAGAGGATCACCTGCCTCCATCTGACCGTATCCCAGCAGCCTCCTCTGTGGCTGAGTGTATGCTGAACAAAAAACAAACTCCTGAAGGTTTTCTCGGTTTTATTTTCACTGGAAGTGATCGTTTGTGGCTTATTCACATACAGTAAAGATGATGACGTTACTCAGTCTCAAAGCTTATTAGAGCTGTGAAATAAAAAAGTTTGCTTATAAGAAAAACACAGGTTTATATAAACTTACAAAATGAACTAAATTCTACAGAATAGAGAAAGAAAACTAGAAAAATAGAGTTCTTTAATATACATGGATGCAAATAATGTTTCAGGTAAGGTCGGTTTGATGTGTGCGTTTCTGTTTACTCCGTTAGGTATGAGTGAAGCTTACATCTCAGGACAAACATGAATGCGTGTGTTTATGAAGCAGGATTAATGTGAAGCGTAAACAAACACGGTCCTGTAAACCCTGTCTGTGGGCGGGGTGTCTGATCCTGTCACCTGTCACCTGTCAGTCACACCTGTGTGCCGGATGCTGAGCGCAGGGCTGAACAGGAAGGAAAGAAAGTGTGTGAAGCAGTTTGAAAACGCTTCTTGAAAGTTGGCAGAAATGCTTTTATGGATCTTCTCTCACAACAAGGAAACACTCTGAACTCACTCGCCCCAATAAAAATCAAAACCATCCCTGATGTAGACAGGAAGGAGCTTACATCAGGCCCCTTTGTCTTTACAGGTGAATAACTGGTCATTTATCTCACTGTAAACTCTCAGTGGCATCCCATAATTCATTGCAATTTGTGACTTAAAAAAAGAAGAATTCAGAGGCAGACGTGTTTTCTACCTTTCTGTTTCTAAATATCATTCAGGATGAGGCTATTCGAGTCTCTTTTTTGGAATATTAGTCTGTTGGTCAATAATCATTAGTGTCAGTTTACCGGCCGGCTGTATTTGCCCTGATCTGCTCTGAGCACGTGCAGGATCTGTTGTCCTTGGCAGTCTCTCTGATCATCCTCCAGCTGGTTAGAGGGGAACCTCAGGAGGGTTGTTCCTCCTCACGCGGGCCTTCCTGCTCTCCTGTTTCATCTTCAGCGTGCGGAGCTTCTGCTGCCGGCGTTTCTCGCGGTACCACAGGTGCTCGCAGTACTCGTCCACGCTCAGACTGTTGCCCCCCACCTTGTGCAGGTCTTTGTAGCTCCTCAGAGGGACCTGCTGAGGCAGCCACGAGTTCCCCTGTCCTGGCAGAGGAGGTGGCGCATGAGGGGGCCCAGACTGGCTGAGAAACCCAGCAATCCCTCCTCCGGCCGGGCCAATTTTCCCCAGAATCCCGGGGCTCTGGAGGTTGGGGTTGTGTGTGTAGCGGAGCGGGGAGAGGCTGTGTTTGGGAATAATGTGAATGCGGTATCGAGCTAGGACCTGGGTGTAGGAGTGCTCGTGACTGCTGCAGGTGTACAGGCCGGAGTCAGCCTGCTCCAGGTGCTGAATGAGCAAGCCTCGCTTCATGTGGAAGGAGCGGTCGTCATCGCTCGGAGGGAGCTGAGGAAAGAACAGGACAAAGTTCAGTTCTTTGTGTTCCAGCAGGTACCAGGGAATATTCCCACCCAGGAAACCTAAAACGCTGAGATGTGGTTGCAGAACGAAAGGAGGAAAACGGTCCTTTCAGGTTGCCGTGAACACATTTCAGCCTTTGGCCGAAATGTGAAACGCCTTCCAGCTATATTTAAGCTAAAAAAAAGCTTTTTATGCTCTGAAGCAACTGTGCTAACCACAGCACCATCTTACCAGGCATGCCTATGGGAGCAAACAGAGCTGATCCAGAGCCATTTCACCACGACTGGTTAGATCTTTCTTTCCCCTGATTTCACAGAGCTGATTTGGAACTGAAAAAGAATTTTATTTCTGATCCGATGACTCAAAGGTGCAGAAGTTTCATTAAAACCTCCTGCTCTGCTTTTGTGGCTCAAGTACATACTTATGAACATGCAGGTCTCCAGAGCTGCTGTCAGAGATCATCCAAATGTTTCATTCCAGAGCCACAGTCCCAGATATTTCCCCTCAAACATCCCAAGCACCGAGCTCAAGGACTTTTCTCAGTAATGGAATTTTAAAGCAGACCCTCACAAACCAGAAAGGTTAGAAACAGCTTCATCCCTTGAAGTATTTGTGAGAAAACTACAGACAGCAAGAAGCTGAAAATTTGCATCATTCCTGAAAAAAAGGAGCGCATCTTTCCCTGGAATGTTTTCAGGTGACTCTGGTACACTGGTCCTGGTGCACTCCTGTGCAGCAGTGAAGCGGTTCGTCACTTCTTTACAGTTTTCACTTGTGACTCACTCGTGGGCCAGATCGGACCCTTTGGTGGGGTCAGATGTAACGCTGCCTCTTTTTGACCCTGTCGTCCATGATGTGTCATCCTTCCAGGGTCAGAGAGGTAAGATAGGTAATATTTAGAGACAAATCAAAGGGGGCTGTTTGACTTTGAGAGCAGGGAAACTATTATCACATGAAACAGTTCTAACAACCTGAAGTGCTTTCATGTGAAAACTGATGATGACAACCTGCTGATCAGGTGAACTCACCTGTCTGCTCTCATGTGTCTGACTGACAGTTTGCTGCAGCGTCCACCTGAGCTCTGCCTGGGACGACCGAGAAACACACTCCAGGAAGGTGGAGTTTCCCTCGACACCGTACACCACCTTCACCTCCACAGAGTCAGACTCTGAGGGAGAAACAGGATAAAGAGGGAAATCTTTAGGATGCTGCTGTCTGTCTTACAGGTGCTGTGACGCTCTCTGATAGAATTAATCCTTTTCTTTGGGTGGTTCACTTAGTCTGAGGCGATGATGACCAGTGCACATTTCTGCATACACAAACACATTTTTGGAAGATAAACATGTCTGTGTGGGTCATCATGGCAGTCTCTGGAGCTTGAAAAAAGTTTCTTAAAAACATTTTGCCTCTCATCCCAAAGGCTTCTTCAGCCCCAGGTATTAAACCCCAGTGGGGGTTGTTTCCCACCATCGTTCATGCGCATAATCAAATGTATTTACACACTAATCAATGCTTATTTATGGGTACAATTCCTTCTCTATTAAAGGACCTCAAAAAACGACTGACTGTACCTTTAATTGTAAAAAATATTTACTGTCACAGCCACTGCACTCACAAGATTATACGTTCACAAGATTATTCATTTAAATGTTGCAGCTGTACCAGCAGAAATTTCCCTCTGGGATCAATAAAGTATTTCTGATTCTGGTTCTGAAAATAATGTTCTCCATTAGTTTGAAAAAACTGCAGTTACGCGATACGTCCAGTAGAGGGAACCACATGTCTGTGCAGAACACGGCGGTAACAACAGGCACTTATACGTCAGTACTTCATAATTAATACCTTTACTTAAAATATAAAGCACAGCCCTGAAAGAAGTGACTCCTGTTTCAGGTGAAAACTGAGAAAAATACTAATTCAGATCATCAAAGGAGGAGAGTTCATTAACAGGGAGGGGGCGGGGAGACCAAACAGTTAATTAACATAAAGTATAGAACTCATCCCAGTGGGCTCGTTTGGCACTTCAGCTTCTAATGAACACAACCAATGAGGGAGGGGTCCAGTGTGAGGGAGGGCAAGAAAGCCAGAGAGCCAAGGTAAGGTCATTTAAACACAGCTGTACAGGTGAGACTGCTATCAGACACACACACACACACACACACACACACACACACACACACACACAGCAGACACCAGCAGTGATAGCACACATGCAACTTCCGACATGTTCACGAGTGTGTGCACAGTGAGAAAATCAGATATCTGCATGCTGCATCATGATGCGTAATCTGAAGACATTTCCAGAGTAAACAGATCACAGATCAGCTTCTGTCAAAGAGGTTTCAGGGAACATCACTCTGGCTTTAAGCTGTGATCTTTAGTGAGTCTAACAGGGATTTTAACAGTGTTTCCTGCACCTGTGAAGCCACGTGGGCTGAAATAAATTATAACGTGAATTACAGTACAAAGTGGCACATCTTGTACTCTGAGTCTTGGAAAATATTCACAGCATGTACTGCATGGCTTCATTAAATATAGTGAAGTTATGGTATGAAATAAATGAGCTGATTGGGAGGCGTTCAGGTGTTGTCAGGTGGTGTGATGTTTCCTGCAGTGACCCACATTTCAAAGCCTGTGCTGTGGAACTGGAACCATCCTCAGTACTAAAGAACACGAGTTCCTACACGAGTGCTGCCATATTTACGGCTCACTGATCATAAACAGGGTCTGAACATGAGCTCTGAGCACAGACTCCTCTGGACCCACACACTGTGACCTTTTACATCCCCTCCACACTACGACACTTCACAGAGTCTGTACAGGTGTCACTGAAGCCGAAGCACATCCTCATTTAGGGACCTGTCTGTTAGGGAAGAGATGGGAGGAAAATTTATTCTCATCAGGAAATGCTCACCGTCCTCTGTGACTGGACACTGGCTCCAGGGGTCTCCATGCTTCACATCCTGTCTGCGCGCACGCCTGAGGTACACACACACACACACACACACATACAGATTATTAAGCATCTGCTTGTACCTGTTGTTGTTGAGCTGTTGTGCTGATGACATGAAGAAGGTCTAGTATGTTATTTCTTTCAACAGCAGGGCGGAGCAGACATTCACACACACACGTGTGATGGATGCAGAGCTCGGTTGATGGATGATGCCATACTTGATATCAAGATTTAAATTTTTATGTGTTTCTCAGTATTTGTAAAACTTTGCACATCCCTCTGAGCTTTTAACGCTTCGTGTTAATAAAGTAGCCGAGCAGACTCATCAGTTACAGAACAGCTGATAACGTCGTGTTTACATAAACTTGTTGCAGTGCATTAAAGCCTCCTCCTCGCTGATGTTGCCGGCTCCTTTGTGGCTCCTTCGGTGCCAAATTTATGAATGTGGTTATGAATGAGGATACAGAGTGAGAACAGGCTGTGAAAACACAGAGTGTGGTTTCAGCCTTGGTAAAGACTGACAGCTGGCCTCCCTCTGTCCCTGCCTCTGCACCCATCCTCCCCTCTCTTAGCTCAAGCACATTAGGACAGTCCCCGTCCTCTAAAGGCCACTCCTGCATGCTTCTAGTGAGTGTTCTTTGAGTGTTCTTTAAGTGTTCTTTAAGTGTTCTCTGAGTGTTCTTTAAGTGTTCTTTGAGTGTTCTTTGAGTGTTTTTTAAGTGTTCTTTGAGTGTTCTTTAAGTGTTCTTTGAGTGCTCTTTGAGTGTTTTTTAAGTGTTCTCTGAGTGTTCTTTAAGTGTTCTTTGAGTGTTCTTTGAGTGTTTTTTAAGTGTTCTGTGAGTGTTCTTTAAGTGTTCTTTGAGTGTTCTTTAAGTGTTCTGTGAGTGTTCTTTGAGTGTTCTTTAAGGGTTTTTTAATGTTCTCTGAGTGTTCTTTGAGTGTTCTTTGAGTGTTCTTTGAGTGTTTTTTAAGTGTTCTTTGAGTGTTCTTTAAGTGTTCTTTGAGTGTTCTTTAAGTGTTCTGTGAGTGTTCTTTGAGTGTTCTTTAAGGGTTCTTTAAGTGTTCTCTGAGTGTTCTTTGAGTGTTCTTTGAGTGTTCT
The DNA here is from genome assembly GCA_024447675.2 of Pterophyllum scalare. Lineage (NCBI taxonomy): Eukaryota > Metazoa > Chordata > Actinopteri > Cichliformes > Cichlidae > Pterophyllum > Pterophyllum scalare. The sequence goes on from JAMQGT020010553.1 coordinate 42,379, forward strand.
TTGATATTCTTTGAGTGCTCTGTGAGTGTTCTTTGAGTGTTCTTTAAGTGTTCTTTGAGTGTTCTTTAAGTGTTCTTTGAGTGTTCTTTGAGATTCTTTGAGTGTCTTTGAATGCTCTTCAGTGCTCTTTAAGTGTTCTTTGAGTGTTCTTTGAGTGTTCTTTGAGTGTTCTTTGAGTGCTCTTTAAGTGTTCTTTGAGTGTTCTTTAAGTGCTCTTTGAGTGTTCTTTGAGTGCTCTTTCGAGTGCTCTTTTAAGTGTTCTTTGAGTGTTCTTTGAGTGTTCTTTGAGTATTCTTTGAGTGTTCTTTGAGTGTTCTTTGAGTGTTCTTTGAGTATTCTTTGAGTGCTCTTTAAGTGTTCTTTGAGTGCTCTTTGAGTGTTCTTTGAGTGTTCTTTAAGTGTTCTTTGAGTGTTCTTTAAGTGTTTTTGAGTGCTCTTTGAGTGTTCTTTGAGTGTTCTTTGAGTGTTTTTTGAGTGTTCTTTCAGTATTCTTTGATGCTCTTTAAGTGTTCTTTGAGTGCTCTTTAAGTGTTCTTTGAGTGTTCTTTAAGTGTTTTTGAGTGCTCTTTAGTGTTCTTTGGAGTGTTCTTTGAGTGCTCTTTAAGTGTTCTTTGAGTGTTCTTTGAGTATTCTTTGAGTGTTCTTTGAGTGTTCTTTGAGTGTCTCTTTGAGTGTTCTTTGAGTATTCTTTGAGTGCTCTTTAAGTGTTCTTTGAGTGCTCTTTGAGTGTTCTTTGAGTGTTCTTTGAGTGCTCTTTAAGTGTTCTTTGAGTGTTCTTTGAGTGTTCTTTGAGTGCTCTTTGAGTGCTCTTTAAGTGTTCTTTGAGTGTTTCTTTGAGTGTTCTTTGAGTATTCTTTGAGTGCTCTTTAAGTGTTCTTTGAGTGCTTTCTTTGCAGTGTTCTTTGGAGTCATTCTTTGAGTGCTCTTTAAGTGTTCTTTGAGTGCTCTTTGAGTGTTCTTTGAGTGTTCTTTGAGTGCTCTTTAAGTGTTCTTTGAGTGTTCTTTGAGTGTTCTTTGAGTGCTCTTTAAGTGTTCTTTGAGTGTTCTTTGAGTGTTCTTTGAGTGTTCTTTGAGTGCTCTTTGAGTGCTCCAAAATTAAGATTCAGGTTGATGAAAGGATGAGTGTAATCAGGACAGTTCGGAGATGACGAAGTTCAGCGTATCCACATCTTGTCTGCATCAGGCTTCACTTCCCCTGACATGAGCAGTCACATGTACAGTAAAAGGTCACACGGAGGTGGCTATCAGCTGGATAAGGCAGCCCAGACTTTATCAGCCCAGGGTCCAGCTGTGGTTCAGGGGGAGGAAAAGCCAGGCATCTGCTAAATGGAAGGTCGGTGGTTCAATCCCCGGTTCCTCCGGTCTGCATGTTGAAGTATCCTCGGGCAACATACCGAACCCCGAGCTGCATCCATCAGAGCGTGAGTGTGTGAAGGAGGGTTGTAGGTATCTTTGAGCTATGGGTGTGTTCACGTGAGAAGGGTGGTACTAACCAATCCCTCACGGGCGCAGGTGAGCCAGCAGCAGAGCAGCTGAGTGTGAGAGCGGAGACAGACTGAAAGCTCTGAGCTGTCAGTGACACTGAAACTAAGTCGAGCCTATTTGAAGCCGGGGAGGAGACTCAGAACACTTCAGAGCCTCGCAGAGTGAGCTCCTTTCATACAGCTGCAACTATTAAAACAGCTGTAAGGCACCTGAGGTGATGCTGTGCCTCACGGCTGAAGCTACAGTGGTGCTGTAAAGCTGCAGCATTTTTCTGTTTTTAAAATAAAGAATTGCATGCTGCTCTATTATATGCTGACCTGTTCTAATTTATGTTAAACAAATTAAATTGCCTTGTTGTTGAAATGTGCTGTATGAATAAACTTGATATGTTTGGGCCTGAATACAGTGAGAGTAAATGCTAAAGCCTTCCAGCTTCACTCCTGCTGATAAACCTCCACCTCCTCTCTGGCCTCTTTACCTCCGGCTCATGGTGAAGTATCTGGAGCAGGTCTGGCCATCCCAGGAGCAGTAGGGGTCTCTGGCCAGGCAGCACTCGGCACAGCCGGTCCCGTATAACTCGCACCTCTGCAGCCCCAGCTGGGCCACACCAAGCTCGCTGGACACGTATAGCTGTTGCTGTGGAGGAGGCAGAGGAGAGAGGTCACCATACATCCTCCTGCCTCGTATCTGTTTCACAACCCTAAAAGGTTGCTCAACGTCCTCTTTCACCTGCATCCTTCATATATGTTTATCACAGGGTTTTTAAGTTAAAGATTTTTGTTGTTATAAGGTCAGAGGGCATCACGCACAGATGCCAAAGCCCTCCATGTGACACCATTAATCAAAGACAGAAATATACAGAAATAGCTCAACAAAATATGAACCAAACAGTTTTCCATCCAAACAGAAAAACAATTACCTCCATATAAAAATTATACAGAACTGAGCAATTGTTTCTGTATTTAAACCCAGCATAAACATATCTTTTATGAAAGCATCAATGAACCAACTTTATTCCTCAAATGTGTTCTTTCATTTAAAAAGGTCCTCAGATCTATCCCTACAGCTCAGAGAAAGGGCTGACACATGAACTTACTCTCTTGGTTGAAAGCTCCATGCTGAGGATGGGAGTGGGACTCTGTGGGAAAAACAGGAAAATGGATGAAACGACATAAAATACGACGACAGTGGCATTCATCATTAATTCCCACCAGTGTGACAGGTGGGAATTAATGGTGAGAAAAGGCGTCATTTAGGTTTTAGGAGGACCTGCAGCAGCACTTTATCAGTCTCAGCTTTGCTATTGCACCATTCACAAAATGCTTTTTGGTGAGTGAGCGTGGGAGACGCAGCATTCAGGCTGTTTAACAGCTGCACTGATGCTTACTTTACACTGAAATTACTAATAAAATAATCAAATTATTAATCAGCACATCAGTGGACACCTGACACATTTATAATATAAAATGTGTAAACCAAGATGGTTCTTATGTAGTTCACCATTTATGACTGATCCAAACATTTTAACATTTAACATTTTAACAGCAGTTATTTATGAATGAAATGAATGAATGATACTTTATTGATCCCACAATGGGGAAATTACAGTTAACAGAACACCCATTCAAGATAGGTGAACTATCCATCCATCCATCCATCCATCCGTCCGTCAATCCATCCATCCGTCCATCCATCAATCCATCCAACATCTTCAATGTGGATCCAGTTCAGGTTCATGAGGGGTGTGTGTGTGTCGGGAGGGTGCACCTGGACAGGTCGCCTCAGTATATGAATTCTGTTCTGTTAACTGTAATTTCCCCATTGTTGGATTAATGAAGTATCATCATCATCATCATCATCATCAATTACACAAATCAGTGTGTGAAAACTGAGCAGGTTGCAGGAAACCCCAGTCTCCCCAGTGCCAAAGCAGACCTAAATGAACTTAGTTATTGCCTGATAAAATGAGTATACATAAGAAGACCTAACCTAAAGTTTTATTTGGAGGGGTCGACTCAGACGACCGACTCCGAAGCACAGACGCTGCTCTTAAAAGCAGTAATAACTCAGCTGAGTGGAGGCTGAGGAATGCCTCAGAGCGACGCACACGGCTGTGAGGTCAGGGCAACTACTGAGATTAGAAATCTATAAGTCTCTTTCTTCTTCGGGGGGCTAAAATTACCCCACAGCTCCATTTTTCTGGCTCACTGACTTGTTGAAGCATTTCACAAAGGGAGTCAGCGACCCTGACCGCTCTGGGCTGAGGAGGGGAACTGAAGGAGAGACCAAGTATTTTACAGTGATATGGCTATGCTGTGTTCTGTCACAGCTACAAACTGAGCAAACATTCATGAGAAAGCCGGTCAGGGTGCACACCAGCCTCCTGCAGCTCCCACCACACTTCAGTCGATGGAAGGCTGGAATACCGGCATTCCCGGCTCTGCTGCTGTTTTGTAGCTCTGATGGAAATGGGCTTGTTCCCATTAGCAGACTGAGTGCATGTGGCATCCTGTTTGTTTGTGACTGTTCTTCCTTCCTTCACCTGTCCTCAGCTTCACTTCTCCATTTCATTTTCTGCTTCCGTCTCTCTCACGTCTTTTTATTCCCCTCTACTCTATTTCTGTCCTTACTCCCTGTGTTTCTCTGTTTTTAGTCCAGCTGTATTTCTTCCTTTCACCCTCATGTAGTCATCCCTCCTCACTTCCCTCACTTCTCTCTCCCTGCAGTCCCCATTAGCTTATTTACCCAGATGACCTTGGGAAATATGTGCCCTCTATCTGTTTTTGTGTTTAGTGGAGTTTTTCCAGAAAACGATGTTCTATCACACGGTCCAGGGCTGGCAGACGGGCAGTGGGAATCACGGAAACAAGCTCTGTGGTTTTAGCCATAAAAGTCCTGCGTAGCTCCGTGAGTGAGTCTGCGCTGAGGCTTAAAGCTTCTGTGGGAGACCGTTTTCTTTATATTAGCCAAATAACATCAGTTTCTGGGTGCTCGGTGGATCTTTTACCTTCTTCTCAAACCTGAGAGGCTTGGATGTGACCACAGACAGCATTAAAGATGGATGCAGCTTTGAGTGTTTTTGAAACCACGTGTATGGATCAGACAGATCAGGCTGTGGAAGTGTTGGCTCACTGACCACAGGTAATCTCTGAAACTCACAAAACTTCACAAAATGGACTCGCTGTTTAATCTAATTTGACCTGCAATAAACAACTGAGCCACAAACTCATCAGCAAAGTGCTGAGAGAGGCCACGCCGTTCCTCTGTGGGGATGGAAGTGTTTCTGCGACCACAGGGGGCGCTCTCACAGTGGCATCTCTTTGCACATCCAAACGTTATGTCCAACTTTTGGATCTGATGGAGGAACTGAGAGCCAATACACTCTAAAGCACTAATCTGTCACTCATAAAGGAGGCCCACACTAAGCCATGCCCTGCTTTATGGTTCTTCTGGACACTGAAGGGCACCATCATTTACAAAATGATGTCACATTAAACAAAACTTAAAATGGAGAGTGACACCATAAACTCATCAGGAAAGTGTTAACTGCAGACTCAGCATGGAGGGACACACACCTGTGAATATATTGAAGACACTGGAATGATATCTCACCTGAAAGACTGTCAGCTCCTCCAGTATGACCTCCTCTGTGTCCCAGTTGTCTTTAATGACAGAAACTGCCTTCACCACCTTCCCATCATCTGTAACATAACAGAAGCTTGACTGAAGTTGGGAATCTCCCCTAATATAACATCTGCAACGAGTGGCTTTCATTGATGCCGCAGTAATAAAACAGTGATAATGCACGCAGTCGTCGTCAGAGGAAACTTCATCCATTTAATCTTCTCTAAAGCAGAGTCAAGGACCAGGAGCTCTGCTTTCACAGCAGTGTCCCAGAGAGGCCTCTCTGAAAAATGATACTCACACACAAAGCATTACAAGCTCGCTCCCATGTTAACACATTCTCCAGCAGTAACCTTCGTAACGCAGCTGAACACACCTCACAGAGAATTTATGGCAGTTTGTTGCTCCACGCACCAGCTGTGACAGGGAAACCACACTCTTCACATATTAAGATGTAACACAGTGAAACCACATGGAACACAAACACAAATCAACTGCTGAAGACACACAAAGGCACACATTCATACAACAAACACAATCACTTACATATGCACGCACATTATGTCAGGATGCTCCCAGGAAGCTCATAAACCTCCGCTGCAGGAACTCTTTGTGTTTGCAGCTGTTTGTGAGACTCCTCCGTGCTGTGTGTGTGTGTCTACTGATATGTCTGTCCAACTCGGGCACCCTCCATCACTGAGTAATGATGTGTTTGATGGTCTGTGGTCACCAGAGGCCTTTGTAACATTTCATCTCAGTCAAAAATCTGGTAGTTGTGTGATTATGCTCTTCTTTGAGTCTAAACACAAAAATGCAGCTGCAAAGAGACCACAAATCAACACAACACGCTGGAAGAAACAAAGCCCCAAACGTGCTTCTGTGCGATAAAGCAACTCTCCCAGTGATCTGCTTTTTCACTGTTTCTGAATGTCTGTTATTTTTGTTGTTTTCAGAGTCACTTTAATATCTCTTTATAACTGCCATCTGCTTCACTCATATACAAATACACTGCTCAAAAAAATAAAGGGAACACTTAAACAACACAATATAACTGCAAGTAAATCAAACTTCTGTGAAATCAAACTGTCCACTCAGGAAGCAACACTGAGCACATGTGACAGATGTGACAGAGTCTGGAGACGCCGTGGAGAGCGATCTGCTGCCTGCAACATCCTTCAGCATGACCGGTTTGGCAGTGGCTCAGTAATGGTGTGGGGGGGCATTTCTTTGGAGGGCTGCACAGCCCTCCATGTGCTCGCCAGAGGTAGCATGACTGCCATTAGATACCAAGATGAGATCCTCAGACCCCTTGTGAGACCATACGCTGGTGCGGTTGGCCCTGGGTTCCTCCTAATGCAGGACAATGCTAGACCTCATGTGGCTGGAGTGTGTCAGCAGTTCCTGCAAGACGAAGGCATTGAAGCTATGGACTGGCCCGCCCGTTCCCCAGACCTGAATCTGATTGAGCACATCTGGGACATCATGTCTCGCTCCATCCACCAACGTCACGTTGCACCACAGACTGTCCAGGAGTTGGCAGATGCTTTAGTCCAGGTCTGGGAGGAGATCCCTCAGGAGACCATCTACCACCTCATCAGGAGCATGCCCAGGTGGTGTAGGGAGGTCATACAGGCACGTGGAGGCCACACACAATACTGAGCCTCATTTTGACTTGTTTTAAGGACATTACATCAAAGTTGGATCAGCCTGTAGTGTGTTTTTAACCTTTAATTTTGTGTGTGACTCCAAATCCAGGCCTCCATTGGTTAATAAATATGATTTCCATTGATGATTTTTGTGTGATTTTGTTGTCAGCACATTCAACTTTGTACAGAACAAAGTATTCAATGAGAATATTTCATTCATTCAGATCTAGGATGTGTTATTGGAGTGTTCCCTTTATTTTTTTGAGCAGTGTATGAAATGTAGCATTGAGACCAGGTTATTATGATGATCATTGTATTATAAAAATCTAAATGTGAGCTCATAAGAACAAATATTTTTGATAATAAATATATGAAATAATAAATAACTAGTTTTAGTTCTAGCTACGTGTAACCACAACCATCCCAGCAGGTGGCGCTCTTACAACCACAGAGCTAAAGCTAACTAGCCATCCATCACTACGATCACATATTCTTCTTGGTGCAGCTTTCATTGTTTATTTGAAGAAATAAAAGTTAAGAAATATGAATTTAATTAGAAACATTTAATATAATCAAGTAAAACTGCACAATCCAAATGCTATAGAAGCAAGCTAGGCTAGCAAAGCCAGGATAGCAGCTAGTTTTTAATTTAATGTGTTGCTATTTAATGATTTATTTTCACAAATTTCTCTGGTGTCATAATGGTACAGCAAAACATCACAGCTAACCAACAGAACATACTAAAACCACTGCTAAGATATTTGGTTAGCCATTCCTGTTCAGTATTAAGAGGATAATTCATTTCATAACCTTCACTAAATCCCAACAGACCCTTTCTCAAAGGCACACCTATGTTAACCAGCAATTCAGTTCAATTCAATTCAGTTCAATTCAATTCAGTTCAATTTAATTCAATTTAATTCAATTCAGTTCAATTCAATAGCATCAAATCACAACAAACAGTTGCCTCAAGGCGCTTTGTATTGTGGGTAAAGACCCTACAATAACACAGAAAAAACCCAACAGTCAAAACAACCCCCTATGAGCAAGCACTTGGTGACAGTGGGAAGGAAAAACTCCCTTTTAATAGGAAGAAACCTCCAGCAGAACCAGGCTCAGGGAGGGGCAGTCATCTGCTGTGACCGGTTGGGGCTGAGGGGAGAGAGACAGGACAAAAGACATGCTGTGGAAGAGAGGCAGAGATTAATAATAATGATTAAATACAGAGTGAAGTATAAACAAGTAAATAAGGTGAATGAAAAGAAACAGTGCATTATGGGACCCCCCCTCAGCAGCCTAGGCCTATAGCAGCACAACTAAGGGGTGGTTCAGGGTCACCTGATCCAGCCCTAACTATAAGCTTGATCATAAAGGAAAGTTTTAAGCCTAATCTTAAAAATAGAGAGGGTGTCTGTCTCCTGAATCCAAGCTGGGAGCTGGTTCCACAGAAGAGGGGCCTGAAAGCTGAAGGCTCTGCCTCCCATTCTACTCTGAAGTATCCTAGGAACCACAAGTAAGCAATGAAATAGCAATAATGTTTCCAAAATAAATTTCATTCTCTCTGAAGCTTCAGACAGAAAGGTGTACACTTTGAACTCTAACCAGCATGTTACTTTTGACCTTTGGGGTTTATATTTAAGAGCTCCATTAAGTCAGGTGAGGTCAAGGTTCATTGCTGTGGGAAACCCACATACATGAATCTGATCCTCTGCATACCAAACCCAGACACAGACATCTCCATCTTTCACTTGTTATTGTTCACTGATTGAGAAACATTCAACGATAAGATGAAAATGTCCATGCAGGTATCCATTGTGTTATCATTTTAGCGTCAGCTTTGATCAAACACAGGATAAAGGATAAATCTGTCGAGTATCCAAAGCCTTCCAGTTCTTATCCAAAGACTATGATAAACAGGCACATTGTTGCTCTGAGTGACATTACCACCAGCACACACACTGCAGTTTATTTGAATCAACAGACAGAATATGGTCCACCTACAGGAGGTGCTGGTCATGAAGCTGCTGGTGCACAGTTTTTGTGCTGATATTAATGTCAAAGGAGGTCTGCAGTCACTGAGTCAGCAGAGTGTTGGCCTCAGCACTTAGCCCAACCTCTGACTATACGTGGTCTACCATTTCCAAATGCTTCCAGCTGATTGTGGAAAATCAACAAACTGAGCTGCAGCACTGACATCCTATTACAGCACCACAGTCAGGCTCAGTGAGCTCCTTTCTGAACTGCTGCCTAACAAATGAACTGTTCTTCCAGTCTCAGCAGGGTTTATGAAAAGCTCAAGGACCCAGCAGTTTAAGGAAGTTAGTGTTTTTTTTCCAGATGAAAACACACTATATATGGATTATATGGATCACCACTGAAAAAAAATGTATCCTGTTTATACCTGTGTGTAACTCATGGTGTGCCCATTTCCATCTTCAGTCTCCCAGTGTGTAACTGACACCGAATTGTTTTGGCGTGGCCACCAGGTGGCAGTGTGTCTGCTGACGTGAGGTGACGTGAGGTGAGGGCTACTTACTTATAATCCTCACCTGCCTTCAGTGAGGAGCTCTGCCTCATTTGTTGCCTAGTGTGGTGTGGCATCACGGTTCCACCCCCTTTATTAGATGTCTCTACATGATTCATATTTGGTAAGTTTGTTTTGATTTTATTTCCATTATGAGTATTGTCTGAGGTATTCTTATTTCACTGTTTTGCTTTAAGAGACAGACCGTTTCCACGGATGACACCTCTGTTTGAATAAATGGCACCCTTGGTAGAGGAACGAGGTATGTTTGCCTCGTGGTAAAATGTGGAATTTCTATTGGTTGTTGAGTTCAGTGGTAATGTCGTCTGCTGTGTATCTCAGAATATTGTATTTTGATTTGAAACGGTGTATGTGGTCTTGTTCTGTAAAATGTACTCTGAGCTTGTCTTGTATGTGAGTTTTTATAACAAATCCCTTCTTTGTCTTTTTACTTAAGTTTTCACGGTGCAAATGAAGGTGCTGAAAACTGGAAAATAAAGAATAAGCACCCGTCGAGACTCTCCATGTATTAATGCCAGGGGCAGCTACACAGTGCATTTCCATTTGTTTTAACAAACCAGTTACTGGAGACAACAGGAAGGCTTTTCTGCAACCACAGGTATCGCCCCCTGCTGGCCATTCAACAAATGTTGCATTGGCTTGAGCCAGAAGTTACACCCATTTACAGTACGTCAGACTGAGCCAAGGCAGTCAGTGCTCAGCTGTTTTAGGACATAACTGAGCCTTATACAAAAATAAATCTGTTTGTTGTTGAAATGCAGTGTTTCCACCTCTGAGATCAGGGTTTGCTAAGAGTGGTTTATAAAACGATGTATCTGTGAGCTGCTCAGGAGAAAATGGAATCATATCTGCACGATTTATTACCCATTTTATAATTCTTATTCTGCCTATGTCATTAGCTGAATATGTGTTTCATTTCAAACCTGAAACGGTTTCCTGTGAGACAGCAACAGTTGGATTTGTAGAGCACTAAAAACAGAGCTGGTTACAATAACTGAAACTGGATTTCTAAGACTAAACTTCATTTAGCAACATTCATACACATGTTGAAACTTAATTAAAGGCCACAACTCAAACTCCTACAAGCCCTCAGTAACCTGCAGACGTAATGTAACGATTAAAGAGTGTGATATTTTTAAAATGGGATATAACAAACCAATAACAGGCCAATAACAGGGTCATCTGTCACTCAGGAAGACAGAAATGTTCCTCCTGGTGGTGCTATGTGAAAATCTGAACCCATGAAAGATTAGAAGGAGCATTTATCAGGCAGGTAAATAAGCAGTTGATGGGGAGGTGAGCGATGCTGAAGAGGAATCCACTTAGCACAGATGTATGGAGCAGTCGGCGCACCTCTGGCCCCTCGATCTCTCACCAGCACTTAAATAACCCCTGCCATTAATAACACATGAACACACAACCACTCACTGTCAAAAACACACATACACACACAATCCTGAGTACCTGAATACACACAGACTCATTCAGCTGGAGAGACACAAAGAAGAAAACACACCTGTGTGCACATTAACCAACAAAGGCAGAACACACTCAGAAAACCATTCAGCCCGCCACAATAAAAGCGCCATTTTTCATCACCCAAGAGATAATGAATGAAAGCATGTTTACACATAACAGGTGAGCTGCAGTCAGTCTGTCTAAAGGACAGTAAAGCTGTTTGAGTTTAAATATAAAGTTGTGTTTAGTGTTGTGACTCAGCTCATCTTACTTTACCAACAGGTTTAAATCAAACAGCCAAAACGAATCCAAACAAAGACTAATATCTGTTTATTAGGTGGCTATGTACCACAGGCCTTCAAGGTGGCAGTAATTAAACCGCTACTTAAAAAGCCATCACTTGACCCAGCTGTCTTAGCTAATTATAGGCCAATCTCCAACCTTCCTTTTCTCTCCAAAATCCTTGAAAGAGTAGTTGTAAAACAGCTAACTGATCATCTGCAGAGGAACGGTTTATTTGAAGAGTTTCAGTCAGGTTTCAGAATTCATCACAGTACAGAAACAGCATTAGTGAAGGTTACAAACGATCTTCTTACAGCCTCTGACAGTGGACTCATCTCTGTGCTTGTCTTGTTGGACCTCAGTGCAGCTTTGATACTGTCGATCATAACATTTTATTACAGAGATTAGAGCATGCCATAGGTATTAAAGGTACTGCACCGCAGTGGTTTGAATCATATTTATCTAATAGACTCCAATTTGTTCATGTAAATGGGGAGTCGTCTTCACACACTAAGGTTAATTATGGAGTTAAATCTAGAATAGAATTTAAACTCCTTCTCCTAACATACAAGGTCTTGAATAATCAGGCCCCATCTTATCTCAAAGACCTCATAGTACCGTATCACCCCAATAGAGCACTTCGTTCTCAGACTGCTGGCTTACTTGTGGTTCCTAGGATACTTCAGAGTAGAATGGGAGGCAGAGCCTTCAGCTTTCAGGCCCCTCATCTGTGGAACCAGCTCCCAGCTTGGATTCAGGAGACAGACACCCTCTCTATTTTCAAAATTAGGCTTAAAACTTTCCTTTATGATCAAGCTTATAGTTAGGGCTGGATCAGATGACCCTGAACCACTCCCTTAGTTATGCTGCTATAGGCCTAGGCTGCTGGGGGGGGGAGTTCCCATAATGCACTGTTTCTTCTCATTCACCTTATTTACTTGTTTATCCTTCACTCTGTATTTAATCATTATTATTAATCTCTGGCTCTCTTCCACAGCATGTCTTTTGTCCTGTCTCTCTCCCCTCAGCCCCAACAGATCACAGCAGATGACTGCCCCTCCCTGAGCCTGGTTCTGCTGGAGGTTTCTTCCTGTTAAAAGGGAGTTTTTCCTTCCCACTGTCACCAATTGCTTGCTCATAAGTTTCAATCATTTGATTTGAATGTAGCCATAATACAACAGGACCAAAGCTTTGTCCTAACGTCTTCATCTATTTTGTGAAAATCCATCCGGGATGATTAATAAAAAGGACACTTGATCACTCATATTTCTCATTCCTGCTTCTTCTTTTTATCTATTTTTCAGTTTCTCACAGTGGTCCTTTACCTCAGTTTTCACCCTCTCTTCCTTCTCTGTCCACCCTCCCTGCCTAATACCACATCTACAACATCAGCTCTTGCTCTGTGTTATATCCATGAAATTCCTTTTAGTTTTTCTCTCATGCCGTGTTTCTGTCCTGTCTTCCATCTATCTCATGTCCTGCTGATTTTCTCCACCTTGTAACTCTTAGTAAAGATCATTATTGCCACACCTTTCCTTTCTCTCCATGCCTTTTTGACTCATCTTCCTCCACACTCTGCATCAAGTGAACTGAACTGTCACCGGTAACAAACAGCTCAGACTTCACATTCTGTCGGAAACGCCTGTTTCCCTTCACATTCTTCAAACTTGGTGTTCCTTTCTTCCCTTCACCCTCCTCACCTGTTCCCAGGTGTAAGACATCGTACGATCCGTCCTCGGCATCCACCCGGTCGACCACAACCTTCTTTAACATGTAGGCTGAGTTGACGCGTGTTAAGATGGGTCTGCCACCCAGAGGCAGGACGGGCTCCCACATCAGCTGATGCTGCCGCATGAAGCTCACCACCTCATCTGGGAAGTCCTTGGTGGACTTGTGGAGAGCATCGTAGGTCTCGCTGGGACACTGGAGGACCAGACAGAAGAAAAAAGAGCAAGAACATCAACTGGGAAGCCGAATGACTGAAAGCAAGGTGCTGTGAAGAAGACAAGACAGGTTCATGTTTATCTGCCAAATGAGAACGTTTGCTGTGGTGTTCTTTAACTTTAAGTCCCTGTTCTTTAGCCTTGTTGACATGTCCTTAAACTGGTTCTTATTCAAGAAAACATTTAAAGACAGAAACAAGAATCTGGTTTTTTTTTGCCTTGGAACTGCTTTGTACAAATCAATCTTAATTCAGAAGGCCGAGTTTGCACACATAACAAACCTGAAGAACTAATCCCATCAGCCTGCAGGGTGGTTGCTCGGAACAAGGATTTCTAACATTAGCAGCACACCATTAGCTGCAGGCACAACAGGCTTCTCTCAGAGCTGCCCTCAAATACTGACTTTCACCTTGATCTTACCAGTCAGTGTGGAGGAAGTGTAAATTTACCTTATCAGAGAACACCCATCCATCCATCCATCCATCCATCCATCCATCCATCCATCCATCCATCCATCCATCAGCTTACTTAACAGCATATCCAATTCAGGATTCAGAGGGAACAGTGTTCCAAAAAAGCACAGTATTGGAAAAGGCAGAATTAATTTCCAACTTGCAGACAAAGAAGGAAAGGAAAGGAAAGAAAAGGAAAGGAAAGGAAAGGAAAGGAAAGGAAAGGAGAGAAAGAGAAGGGGTTACAGAAGAGAGTGAAATGCTGAAGCCAGGATATAAAAATGAAAAAGAAAAGTGGAGCACAGTGAAAAGCTCACATCAACATGACGGTGAGTCGGTGATCGGGGGATTATAACCGCAGCAGCTCAGTGACTTTTTCATGTTGCTATTAATCATTCTGCCTGGTTCAAAAGTCTCCCCCTTCAGCACTAATGTGGCTCACCTCTTCTGCAATCAAGCACATGATTCAGCACCACTCCACAGAGACCTGAATGAAATAACACCTGAAATGACACACACACATACACCTAAACCCTCAGCTCCTTCTGACAGGTTGAGGTTTCCCAGAGGAGTTTGCAGCTCAGGTGTTAAATCACCAGAGGGTTACCCTCTCAGCGCCGTCAGCTTGTTTTCATTAGCGGTGTTATGTGTGTTTGGAGCCTGATCTCACAGGAAAGTCGTAGTTATTCACACAAACATAAATACCATCCTGTCGCCACTATATTAGCTGAGATTTATGGGCAAAGAGGCTAAAAAGGAGCAGCTTTTGAACATTAAAGTGACAACCTGACCAAAACCTCACCCCGTCCTTAAAGGGCTGTTTCACCAAAATGCTGAGGGTTTTACTGCAGTACTGAGCCACAGTACTGTGTGTGTACATCTGCATATTTACTGTACATTTAACAGTGTACATTCATATACTCTCTATCATTATTTCTTTGTACTGTGTACAAAAGCATACGGCATGCAGCAAACACAAACAGAAGATACTGTTCGTCTTCTGTGGAAGGAGGCTGTGTAATGTTGAGATCGGGTGTCCTGAGGAGGAGGAGGAGGAGGCCGCTGCAGGACATCTTGTTCTTCTTGTGGTTGAAGATTTAAGACGCTGCCTGTGCATCTGGGCATGAATTTAAAGGGGGGCCACGTTCCTCCATGTTGGCAGTTTGTGATGGATAATAATGCAAACATGCTTTAAAACGTCACTCAGAGCTGTGTATGTGTAAAACTGTCCTCTCATTATCATCAACCTGCCTATCAGCATTTCAGAAGCTCACATCGCCATGGTTTCAGAGAATGGAAAACTGCAGGGACCCCAAACAAAGCTTTCCCCAAAACTCAGTAAAAGTCAAAAGAAACTACTTAGGATTCAAGTATTTGATCATTTTTACAGGATGTGCTACAGTGTGTGTTTCTTGTAGGTTACAGCTGTACAGGTGTACTCACAGTCCCGGGTCTCGGGTAGGGGATGCGGCCTTTGTACTCAACCCAGCGATAGTCAGGACCTTCTTTATGGGCAAACGGTCCGTTGAAAGCAGCTCGAATGGACGCCATGGAGTATACGCACACTGCCGAACCGCGAAATATGGAGCTGTGGACCAAAGAGGAGGTGTTGGTGAGAAAGATGGTGCACAGCGTTTGAGACAGAAAAGGAGAGAATGCAGGGAGAGAAAACTGAAATGATTTAACTTCACGACTGAGATGAGGAGCCAGAAGTGGACCGAGCGGAGAAAGCTAAAACAGGACGGGGCAGAGAAGGAAGGATGAAGGAGGAAGGGAGGAGGAAAGAGGTGGTTACAAAAACACAACCAGCTGGGCCTCTTCACCTTTGACCCCGGACACCCACCCACACCTGACCCCTGCTCCTTTGCACTCCTGAGTGTGCACGTGCCAGCCTAGCAGTGGGTGTGCACACACAGGAAGAAGATATCCTCCCTTTGCCCTTTAAAACAGCTTCCAAAATGCCAACAAAAGAACATTTGTGGGTCATAAGCACCGCTGAGGACAACAAGGAGCTGTCCTGTGTAAATCTGAGGGCATGTAAGAGGAATAATTCATCATAATCAAATTAAATATCATTAATATTCATCTCCATAACCACAGTCTGGGCACCAGACAATAATGAAGTGATATTTAAAGGAGCACAAAGTGAAATTAATCATCAAATTTGTCTTTTTTTCTTGAGAAATCTAAAATCTCTGCAGTCTTAAACTTTAACGTTTAAAGTTGGCCACGGCTGTTAAACAAGCTAAAAAAACCTCCTGACCTTATGTCGTTCATGTAAAGTGGTCTCTGTGAAATATTCCAAACATACTCCCACCTGGATGTGCTGAAGACTCCATACACGGTGGGGTTTTGAGGGTCCTTGGTCTCCAAAACAAAGATGTCCTCTAAGAAAACACAAAATATGCTTTGAAAATCAGCAGCATGGAGTCCTGTGCAGGTTAGCATCATGATATTTAGATCAGTGTGGATAATAATGTTGGTTTTATTGCCTGTGCTGTCTCATCATAAGCTTAAATTCAGCTTTAAAGCATTCTGAGTGGCACAAATCTGTATCAATAAAAAAGTTTTAGCTTGGAAAACCGTCCTAACTCAGTCCTCCTGAAGACAACAGAGGACCACATGTGGAAGGAAAGGAGGAGAACTCTGCCAGACCTTGTGTCAGCTTTTTAAAGTTGGGGAGAAGACGTACCGTACCAGGATATCAGGACTATTCAGGAGAGGTTATGTAAGAGACAGCCAGAGAGGAAGGAACAGGAGGAGAGGAAGAGTTTTACCAAGCTCATCAAACTGTGTGTCGACTCCAGACGGGCCGGGGACAGAACAGACCAGCCGGGCTTTGAGGAAGGTGGTCCAGCGGTTGATAAGACTCCTCCTCCCACCAACATCGTTCTGGATTGAGGAAGAGAGGAGAGAGGGAAGGATGCCAGTTAAAGATAAGGAGGAGTACAGTGAGGGAAATGAGGAAAGGAAGCATAAAAAGGAGACATAAGCCACAGCCTCGGTCCCTCTTCACAGATTCCTGCTACGGTCTGACTCACAGTTCAGTGGGACAAGTCTTCATTGAAAGCTTTTATATGCATCTACTTTTATTTGTACTGCAGAGATCGGTGGATTCATGGTGCACTGAATTATCATCTGTGTTTTTAGACTGATGAGTTTCTTCGGTCTGAATTTCACTGAGCTCAGCTGGCTTTGGTCTTCTCACAGAAAGCTGATGTAATGTTTTCATAAAGTCATTTATCAGGCTGAATTCTGACCTCACATCAGCCTTTAAGGCCAACAAAGCAGTCACCTGTGAAGAAGACATCATTCTCATTCTCTGTTTCAGCTCTACAGATCAAACGTGTTTCTGCTGCATGTAGAAGCTTACAGCTGCACTCAGGCTGCAGATGATTTTCCCCGCAAAACACACACATGTATGACTGCATCATGTTTATGGTGAGCATAAAGTCAGAGACTGACTCTCTGCTGCTTCGTAGGGCCGAACAGCCGCACCGTGATGAGCTGCTTTCCTCACGAGCTAGTTAAACCCATTAGATGCAGATAATGTGACATTCTGTTGATGAGATTTACTCTTCGGAGAACATCCATGAGCAGAACAACCCACCCTTCGCCGTCACTGACTTTTACCTTGCAGACTCGAGCCACGCGGCTGTACACCCTCCTGTCCCACTGCCCGGCCTCCACCGCCCTCTCCTTCAAGAAGAAGTAGACCTTGTCATCGTCGGGGCTGTGTGTGTCAGGGATGGAGAAGGAGCCCACAAAATCTGGCTCTGAGAGGAGACAGCAGACATCTGGCTCTGTGAGCTTCCTTTCATTACAGGTGTGACAGGCACAGGTGAAGGTAACAGCATCTGCTTCTTTGCTTCTGTTTCTGCTGTTGCACTTGATTATTTTACCTTATCTAAGCATATGTTATTATCCATTCCACTAATTCATTTATTATTGTACTAATTACACTGCAGGTGTGTGTGTGTGTGTGTGTGAGTGTGCGAGTGTGTTTATGCTGCACATTCTTGTTTATTTAAGCAGGCAAATGCGACTCTTTGCAAGAGTTTCTTGGTCAATACACACAACAGCTGATACAGCAGTGGTTACTACACACACACACACACACACACACACACACACACACACACACACACACACACACACACAGTAAGCATGGGTGGCAGTGGGGTAGTGCTCCCCCCACAACCGGAGGGTCACTGGTTTGAGTCCCCGTCTGTTGTTGTGTCCCTGGGCAAGACACGTAACCCACATTGCCTAAGTGTGAATTGTGTGGTTGGCGGTTGGTGGTGGTCGGAGGGGCCGTAGGAATTGTCAGACCGTCCCAGGGCAGCTGTGGCTGCATCAGTAGCTTATCACCACCAGTGTGTTTGAGGTGTGGATGAATGGTGCACAGAATTGTAAAGCTCTTTGAGTACAGTGGAAAACGCTGTATAAGTCTAAGGCATTATTATTACTATAAGCATAAGTGCGTGAGATAGAGTGAAATACAAAAACAACATCAGAATAATAATTCAGGTCTCGAGGGCGTTGGTGTTCTTGCCTCCAGATTCCAGCTACATTCAGAGAGGCGGGCTCTCTGGGATGATGGAAGCAAAGCTGATTTTCAGCCAGGTAAAGTGGGTCCTGCAGCCTTCAGGGCCCCAAAACTCACATGTTCCTTCATCTTTACTGGTATTAGTTGTTTGATTTGTCTAAAAATGTGTTTAATTATTTGCAGCACCCATACGAAATGCTACAAATGTGCACCCTGCATTAATTTTTCTGATCAGGTTTTGGGGGGACCCTGGGTCTAAATAATTTTTCAGATTAGCTCTAATGTCACATAATGTTGTATTGAAGCACTGAAGTTTTACACATCATGTTTTATTTGCAGTCAGAGACTTAACAGGAGTTCATATTCAGCACCTTTGTCCAGTAACTGTTAAGTGTTTCCATGTGGCTGTTTCAGAATAAAATGCAGGACGAACCGAGAACCAAACACACCGACAGGACTGGAGCTTCTCACCATTGAGCCAGTTGTGATCGTAGGCTTCGGTGCGGATGTAGTGCTGGCTGCTGCCCTGGATGGATGTCCGGAAGATCGCGGCATTGGCGCCCATAAAATCAACCGAGGTACCCGCGTACAGATCCCCATCTAGGGAGGAAGAAAAGGAATGAGTGCCTGAAAAACAACAATAAATTCCTGTAAATGTATTTTCCTACATTTATGAGCTGACTCATGCAGAGGGTGCGCCAACATTTACTGCTATGCAGTCAGTTTATGGCTCTGCTTTGGGCTTCGATGCATAGCACGATATTCTCTGCAGGCAACAGTAAATAACTGCACACAGATCTCTTTTTGTCTCCTGCTGTCTGTTAGAACATGATGGAGCATCAGGCTGCCCTCAGTGCTTCACTTCTGGTTCTCAGGAGCTCAAATCTGGAGTTTCATATGAAATCAAACACTGGCCATCTCTCCGTGGGTACATGAAGTTATTACACAGTTAATTCATCATTGTTTTAATGACATGTTTACATGAAAATGAGCCTCCCACAGCAGCGAGGATTCAGCACATGCAGTATGATCAGCTTTTACTCATCACCTGTGCAGAGATGAACCAACATCTGTGACGGTGATCCTCTGAACTCCTGTCGTAAATGTGTTTTTTATTGTGAGCACACGTCAGATTTTTAGTTTTATACTGAAAAGAAGATATGAGAGGATCCAGTCACTTCCTGTCATATCTGTTCTTACTGAGATTCCAGCTGTGGATCAGCTTTTTCCAGCACTCACTGAATCGATGAACTTTCAGCCCGATGAAGCTCAGTCTGACTGATCTTGATTCTGAGACTTGGTGAACAACAGGAAGTCCTTCACCTCACACACTTGACACATTTGTTTAATAAGTGCCAGTTTATGTTTGTTGCTCGGTTATTTTGACCTTACAAAAATGACTGAACTCTAAACAAACACTTCCTCCTTTTCTGAAGCCACATTTCCCAAAGCAGATATTCCATGTTGCAGCCATAGACTGTATTTAAAAGATGGACCCCAGTAGCAACTGTCAGTGAAGTCACATTGTTGAACCCTGAGCAGGCATTTTGCCATCACTAACTTGATACTTTGCAATCTGTGGATCTCACTGAGAGCCTTGCTGCATGCTGGTACAGCAGTGACCTTCATCATACCTTCATTTATCGCCCTTTCTGATGCTAACGGGGCCGTGCACATTAAGATAAACCCCGCCCACCACCACACACGCACACACACACCTATAAGAATAAAGAATCTAGAATCCAATGTGCTTTTTAGCCACACGGTGCTTTACTGTGTCATGTCTGTGTTTTCTAACTATCCTGCTCACAGCCTCTGACGGATGCAGCGTGGGGCGCAGAAACAGACTTGTGCTACCTCCTGAGTCTCAGTGTATGTGCTGCAAAAACACACATACTTCTGATGGAGGCATTCTACCTTCATTATTTTGAAATTGGTGCAAAGAGCAGGTCCTTCCATCACTGCCAAATCCCCACTCCTCAGCTGTCAGCACATCAGATTATAATAACTTAACGTACGGCTGATTTTATGGAGCTCTTTCTTTGTGTAAGTGATCTAAATGTGGCTGATGTGTTTTATGTCCTTCATGTAACGAGGGCAGCAGCTGACGTCAGCAGGTGGAATAACTCATGCAGACCACACACGCCTCAGCAGGACGGACGATCTGCAGCGGGGAGTCACACACTGGTGGGATTGTACCCTGCAGAGCATTACTGTCACCAGAACATGAATACGGCTCTTAGAGAATGACAGATAACGGTTCAGCGTGTGCACTCTAAGGCCGGACTTCAAGTGTGTGTGGGTGGAAAGACAGTAAGTTATGTATGGATGAAGTGGACCTACCAGTCAGTCTAGCAGTGAAAGGCTCTTTGGGACTGAAGGGACATTTTCCTCTGCCTGACTCGACTGTGTGAGACAGCATGAAGAACGGCTCCTGCAGCAGAGACACAGAGAGGAGACCACACAGGCAGAATGATGGATCAGCTGAAGCTCTGCCTTAACATTAATGGAGCTCTTCATTGCACAATGGAAGCTCTATAGAGAGGCTGATTGATTTTAAAGGACTGACACCAGTGAGGATGATTAATATTAGTGTTTTAGATGTCTTAATATCCCAGATGGATTATGACACAATGAGTCCTTAAACACAGGCGTGCAAACCCTCCTCCAGGCTTCCTAAAGGGGAGCGACAAAGAAAAACAGATGCAACATGACCACAAACTGTGTGACGGTGCTGCTTGCAGGCGCTTTGTGATTGTTTCTTGCTTTGGGGCCGGTTTGCATTTCTATGGTTATGTTTAGGGAAAGATTGTGGAGTCAAATAAGCTCAATTACAGCCCTGCATGCTAAAAATTGATGTTTTAATGTGACCCCCAAGGCGTCCTTATGTGACGAGGGAGGAGTGAGACACCCGTCCGACTGCAGCTCTTCCCAGCTGCATCGTAGGAGTGACACCAAAGGACACCATGTGCATATGTTTTGAGCCAGCAGCTCTGATGAAATGGCAGCTTTGTTTGCTTTTGTGTTGTGAGTTTTTCTGGGTAAAGAATTGGGGTCTTCTGGCTTTCCTGGGCCTGCATGCCTGAGCCTGGTAGACCTGATCAGTGACCTGTCCATGCAGAATGCATTTCTAATTAGAGTGGCACTGCACATGTCTGAATTTGACGTCACAGTTTCTAAGTTTGGAAAATAATCATGGATTCAGTGAAAGGCAGAGCAGACAGAGCAGGTTTACTCTGGAAAACATGCTGATAGAAGTAACAGTTTCTTTAGGGTTTCATGCCGGTGGAGGCTACGGTCGACCTCCTACTGTGGTTTGTCATCTTGACTGATCACTGCTGAACAGACAGGAGGACTTCCTTTGGTACCTCTGCGCTGTGTCCGAGGTGCAGGTATGTGCACTGTGGATGGAAGGCAGCGGTGCCACAGGCATAAACGTGGGTCTTATTGAAAGGCTGCAGCAGCCGCACAAAGTTGGCACATTCAGTCTGAAAAATCAAAGACAACATTGATGAAAATGCAGAGTGACTGACATTTATTATTGCACAGATAAACTGTGTACACAACAGAACCAAAAATGAAAGCTGGTGCAGTAAAATATGTTTCCTTCACTGCAGCAGAGGAAAATATAATTTTAGAGTTTTGTGGGTCGATTACTTCAAAGTGTGTTACCTCCAGGCTTTTGCCAGCCAGCCTGCAGTGCTCTACGTGCTCTTTGGCAGCCGGCCAGTAGATCTGAAAGAAAAGGGCATTATTCAGCACAACACACTGGCACAAAATGACTTGAACAAGGACGCTGTGGTGAGATTTTCTGCCAAATCATTTGAGCTCAAGAGTCGAGGTTGGTTTCAGCACCAGGGCGGATGATGAAGGTGATCTCTACCAAGATCAGCACACTGTACATGTATAATTAAGACCACAACACTGAATCTGTGTGTCTTTACCTGCTGCGAGGGCAGATCCAAGCTGTCAGACCTCAGCAGGTAGATGTGGTCCTTCCCTCCGACCAGCAGCCAGCCTTTATCCTCGTCTAACAGCAGGGCCTGGTACCCACCGCTCACCCCCTCCTCCCAGAAGACAGCCGAGCCGTTTCTCAGGTCTGACGCAGAGAGAGGAGACAACGATCAAACACCGCTAAATGAAAACTGCCATCAAGCAGATAAAGGGAGGAGAGGAAGTGTGAAGCCGGCACTGAGCTGGAGGTCAGGGAGGAGTTACTGTAGGTCAACGTCTCGTTCATGAATGTCATATTAAGTTGTTTTGTGTTCATAAAATTATATCAACGTTGTCGTCTTGTGTTTAGTTAGATTTACAAATGTGTGAAAGCCTTCTTGGAGCGAGCCGATGGAAACGTTAGCACAGAGTGAGGCTCTGCTCAGCGTAAGCATCAACCCTGCAACGGGAACTTGAAGAGAGACCATGCTGAGTTAAAGTAATATAAGCTGAGTCATTATGAAGGGAAGGAATGATTCACTGAAAATATTTGAGATGAACCTAAAATAACTTTAACAGCATCAAAGATACCTGCAGAACACTTGAGCTCAGCATCAGGAGCCTAACCCTAAACTCTGTCTTTGCAGCTGAGTAAAACTGTATTTACAGTTTGGTATTGTTGCTTAAAGCGCATCACACGCACCAGCGTTAAAAAGTGCATTTGTTATAGAATTTAAATAGAGATAATAAAATGCAAATAAAAAACCTAAAAATGTATAAGAAGGAAAGGAAAAAAAAGCCTTCTGATGTAAATAAATGTCCAAAAGTTTCAGTCCCTCAGGCAGCTCGCTCCATAACAGATTCTTTATGAATGCAAACAGCAGCATTACATTCAGGAAATCAGTGTCAGGGAAATCTGTGACCTCATGCTGCAAATATTAATTGGAGTCAAAGCAGCTAATTAACCTGGAAATTCTCTGTTTTCCTGCTGCTGTGACTGGCCTGTGAGTGCACCGCACCGACCTGCAACAATCACTGGAATGAGTGAAGGAAACTAACCGTGAACTCAACGAGACCATCACAGCCTGTGAGTCAGCGGGCCGCACACTGCCGCTGCGCAGACACCAATGTGCGTCCCGGTGGCTCGAGAGACGGCAAGTGATGGCTTTGAATGCAGCGCGGCACATTCGATACACTTCAGCTGCACCAGAGGACATTTAAAAAGAAATAAATGAGCACAATCACAGCACCAGAGTTTCTGCTCGTAATCAGCTGCAGAGGAGAAAGAGCCGAATAACAGAGGAAAGCTCAGCTTCAGACCTGTGGACTAAAGTTTATTTGCCTTTAATCATACTTAGTCCTAAGGAATCCCCCCACCGCCGAAATAATAATAAAAGAAGTGATGAATGAAAGGGATTCCTCTGACCTGAATGTGCAGAACAAGCACACACTTAGCTTTAGGTCTTCTTCTCTGATTAATGGTTCGTCCAGTTTATTTTGAACACGGCCGAAAACTCACAGTGAGACTTCATGAATGCCTCAGCTGCTTCTCATTCAGCTCTGACAGCCTCCTCATTCTGCACTAAAAGCCTTAAAAGCCAATCACAGAAATCTGAAATCTGCTATAAGCGTAGGACAATATGCAAAATAGTGGATTAGGCCCAGGTGAAAACACGTTTATTAAGCCGAGCGGAGGAAGTAATAGTCAAAGAAACCGAGAAAAGCTCAGCTAGACCCTGAGATTAAAACAGGTCGATTTCATCCTGCAGCAGCGGCTCTGGGCACCATCCCAATACTTTCACACATGACCTGATGGCCTGAAGCTGCAGCACACACACACACACAAACTCACCTTCAACCCGAGGCTAACCTAAAGCCTAAACCCAAGGACTAAGCCTGGAGCTGGGCCTCACAAAGTAAGAAATACAAGAAAAAACACACACACACGCACGCATGCGCGCACACACACACACACACACACACACACACACGTCTGTTCAGGCTCCTGAATGAGGCGCTCACAGCTCGTTTCTCACTCAGATAATCCACTCAGAGAGAAAATCTGCACCTGTACCTTAACATGAATATAACATGATGTGCACCATGGAAAGTTTCATCAAGTCAGTTATAATTTAATAAATCATGTCTGTGAAGATCTGTGAAATGCAACAAGTTTCTGAAGCTTAGAGCAGATCCCCATCAAACTACACCAGACACGTGTGCAAAGATACAAACAGGCTTCTACACATTTCTTCCCCTCTTCAAAGTCCAGCTGGGGCGTTTTTATACAGCACACCACCAAATCAGAGGCTGTTAAACTATCCTAAAACTTTCCTTTTCTTCATGTGACAAACAAAGAGAAACATTTTCCAGAACAAAGAGGCAAACAGAAAGAGGTAAAACGCTCTCTAAGCTGGAAAAAACCCAGTCCCATCTCATTTTATGGACCTGCTGCATTTGGCTCAGAGTCCGATAGATCCCAGCCATCGAGTAAAGTGATGACAGGAAGTAGACCACATGATGAAAGGAAACTGCACTCTCTCTGAGGGGGACCAGTGGAACACATGACATGAAAAACTGAAGCAGAGAGGAAACCAAAGCTGCATGTGACACAGGACTATTGTGCGTCCAGGTCTGCCATTCTTTCTCCTTAAGGTTTCCATTCATTTTCCTCAGGACTAACACAGACTCCCACATTCTTAGTCAGCAGAAAAAAGACACTGAAATCAATTCTGAGCGACCTGCCAGTCTGCATTACATCTGTCAGAGCTTCAGTCACTGAAACGCCTAAATGCTGCTTTTCCTTTCAATCATGAGCCGATGCTGAGAGCTTCTGATTGGCCAGTGGTGATCTGGATTAGTGATGACTGCCTGATGGCAACAGGTCACAACCTCCACACATCTTGAGTCAAGTACAACACGAAGTTAAGTCCTACAAAGCTTTGTAATTCACTCGCTGTGAGTCTGTGTGCATGTTTGAGAGCGTGAGCATGGGTGGATTATGAAAAAAGGCCCCAGGCCTACAGAGAGAAAGCTATCGCTGAGATAAGACTTCACAAACACAAGTAAAGGCATAAAATGATCACAATGACACAAAACTACCGCCACCAAGAACCAGCTGCAGAGGGAGGAGAACCAGCCATGAAGGAACACAAAACTAGTGTCGAACGACCTTTTTCCCACCCCTTTGTGGTCAGCATCACCTCTTTAAGGTCACTTTGTGTCTTTATGCTTATTTTGTGGCTTTTGCCTGAACTCTGTGCCTTTGAGCACACACAGGCTCTCTCCATGGAGCCCCTCACCCCTCCGGCCCCGGCCGGTGCTTGAAAGGCCAGTCTGGTAATTCATTCACATGTGAGTGTGTACCGGCGTGTGTGTGTCAGTGAGGCCAGGATCATCATGAGCATCATGAGCCAGAGAGAGTGTGTTTGCTCTGAATGCTGAACACCTGTGCAGCAAACGCACACGTGTGCGAGTTACTGCAAACGCACAAATCTGCTGACACGCTCGGTCTAAGGTTCAAGAAAAGGAACAGATGTCACACATGCACAAGCCGACGACACGTCAGCACAGCTCGGTGGAACGATGCGTCCACGGAGGCAGAAGGTGTATGACTCCTGTTTATCGCTGAAGATGTTTCAGAGATAGTTCTGTAATAAACTGTATAAACTGGGCCACTCTTACATGAAGACCTCCACTAAGAAGTATGATGTAGGGCTTAATCAGTGTCAGGAAAACGAAGTCAAAATGTTTAAGATGAAAATTAAAATATGTAAATATAAAACCTGATGGGATTAAGCATTTAACCCTCCCAATGGCAGAGGCAGAGTCATCCAGGCATCTCACCAGCTGAGGCGTAGCATCTGGGTGTAGACATCCGTAAAATCACGCAAATGCTTGTGTGTGTGTGTGTGTGTGTGTGTGTGAGAGAGAGACAGGGCAGCAAAAAAATTAAAGTGGCTACAAAAAAGTATCAAGAGCCTCTAAACTGACTTTGTTACAGTTTAAAGTGGTTTGATCATTTTCACAATGAATTCAATAAAAAGATAAAAGAATGCATTTATCCGCAGTATCACAATCTCATTACTGGAACATTATTATTGAAATACAGAGCATGTGAGTAATCAGGCTTTAATGTTGGTCACGTAAACTGCTTTGATAAAAGCAGTTTCCTTCAGAGCCTGAGAGACGAGTGTGAAAGAGCGTCAGAGCGAATATGAGTCTGTGCGACATCGTGTGTGTGTGTGTGTGTGTGTGTGTGTGTGAGTGAGTGAGTGTGTGTGTGTGTGTGTGTGAGAGAGAGAGATTGATGGTTCCTTGTGATGAACGCTGATTGCCTGCAATCAGGGAGGTGATTAAAACTGGATTTGCTTCATTAAAAAAAGAGAGGGGGTGTGTGTGTGTGTGTGTGTGTGTGGGTGTGTGCGTGCAGAGATGGCGAGCGGAGCAGCCTGATTGGCACACATGCTCCCTTCACCCAAACACGACCTGTTAGCAGCCTCCCAGGAACTATTTTTACAAACGGCTGCAGTGAGAAAGGTTTGAAAGGTAACGATCACGTTTTCTATGTTAGCGACTGAAATATCACAGATTTATGTATTTGGCACGTTACTGAAATCTAAAGTGCAATATGCATATCCTGCAGAACAGTCTCCACTGGTAGCGAGTTATTATGGGTGCAATTAGATACTGGGAAGGTTAGGACCGTTAGAGTCAGAAGCACATTATTATTACCATCAGCATGAATTCATGTTTAGCAGTGAAGAAAGCTGGAGGGGGAGATGGGTAGAAAAGCCCTCATACGGTCCACAGCAGAGAAATCAGTGACAGATATGATATTGATCAGTTTTGCTAGATTTAGATTTTATTTGACTGCAACAGAGTGATGTAACACATGACCATTCCTAAAGTCATTATAGTTAATAATTAAAACACATTTTTCCCTTTATGGGCAATGAACTGATGACAGTAACACAGTCACATATTTGTCTTTGGGTTTAAACTGAACATGTAAACAAACTAAAAAACAGGCTTTCAAT
Organism: Pterophyllum scalare; assembly: GCA_024447675.2. NCBI lineage: Eukaryota > Metazoa > Chordata > Actinopteri > Cichliformes > Cichlidae > Pterophyllum > Pterophyllum scalare. The sequence goes on from JAMQGT020010553.1 coordinate 69,335, forward strand.
CCCAAACTTTGTGTTATATATTTATAAACATATATGCATCATTTTCTCATAATGCCAGTTACTCTCATTTTGGTTTGAGTGGGTTTGTGTTCCTCTGTTTCTCCAGAAGCATGAGTGAAGAACATGCCCGGGTAATGCTGCCTCTCCAGGCTCAGAACAGTCTTGAGTTATAGACATTCTTTAAAAATGCTGTGAATTAAACTTAGAATAATTATCTGGGAGCTCTATCAGTTTTTGAGATATTTGAAGTTGTAAGAAGAGCTCCAACTCGTTTATTAATGCAGTATATTTTAGCATTAGGTTTAGGTCCATATTTCCCTGCATGATAAGTTTTTCTCATCAAAAACTAAATATAGAGCTAATATAAGTGAGTCTTGGGCTATTAGTGCAGTAAATAACTGGATCAGATCACAGAGCCTGCAGACCTGCCGCAGCAGGTCTACCTGCACAGGTCTGCCTGGAGCAGGCTGCGTCCAGCAGGTCTCGTCCAGCAGGTTGCCTGGAGCAGGTCTGCGTGCAGCAGGTCTGCCTGCAGCTCTGGGCAGCAGGTCTGCCTGGAGCAGGTCTGCCTGCAGAGGTCTGCCAGCAGGTCTGCCTGCAGCAGGTCTGCCTGCAGCAGGTCTGCGTGCAGCAGGTCTGCGTGCAGCGTAACATGACCGTCTGTTAGTTTGAGCTTTCATGCTTCATTAAAAAGTCAAATGCAGAAAACTCCATCTTAGAGTCTGACTCCATATTTGGTGATTTCACGTCTCCTTCATGGCTTTGCATCGTGTGTGTAACTCAGAGGTTCCAGTGCTGCAGCTCGTTACCGAACAGAAACACAAATTATTCATGCACACGATAACATTTTTCACACATACTGTGCATATATTCATCTATATCACATACTCGAAAGCTTTGTCTCAGACAGACGCATACATGCTGGGAGGAGAGGAGAGTCGGCTCTGTTAGCAGCTACTACAACTGTTCAGTGGAACAGAGACTGCAGGGGAACCATCTTTGATCAGAGTCCAACGGAGCAGCAACCAAAGAGCCAACAGTCCTCAGGCTCTAAATATTAGCTCCAAAGTTTCTCTCGTTCTCTTACTGCAGAAATATTTATTGGCCAAGGCCTGAAAATACTCTCTGTTTTTCATTTAAGCACCAATAACTCAAAGCTTCTGAGCTGAATCCAGTAAAATATTTTCTCAAAGGTCTCTGATCTGACAACAACCACACATTAAACATGCTCAAATACTCAAATATATAACTATACTTTTGCTCTTTAGGCTTCCAAATACCTCATTTATTACTCTCTTTATTGCATCTGTCTGTATCTGTCCATTATCCACTTCTTCTCTGATCAACTGTCCAAAATGCAAAAATATTCAGTTTAATTTCACATAAGCAAAAGAAAGGAAGGACATCTGGGGCCTCAAAAGGGTTAAAGTCGGGGGTGCAGTGGGAACGAATCTTAGAGTCATAATTCAGTCGAATGTGGACACAGTAATGAAACGCATGCTTTCAGATTTAGTAACTTATAATTCCAAATAATGTGCAGCGTGACTAATGTACATAAATCTGACCACAAATGATAAAAATATGCTCCTTATCTCCAGGAAATGCTGGAGAATCACCAGGATTCAGTCTTACCACAATTTAATCAGTCAATTAATCAATGTAGTCATTAATGAGGGTTTTTATTTTGAGCACTCGGGGGTGGAGGGTGGCTGAGGGCTGAGGGGTCCTTCCATAAAAAAAAACATCAATCTATTTTTGCTTCAATTTATAACAGAAATCAGTTTTTATGTTGAACTGACAGTACGTGCATGACATTTACACCGGCTGCAAACAGCTCTGAGCTCGTTCAGCATTTTAACGATGCTACATTTGGGCCACATTTGGGCCTCCCAAATGTGGCCCAAAATGAAAAGAAGTTACTGAATTGATCATTTCTGAGGAAACAGAGGAGAGCCAGCTATTTTCAAAAGCTGTAAAATCAGTGTTTCACTCATTGAAATCAGTGTTTCACTCATTGAAATCAGTGTTTCAATGAGCACAAATTTACATTTGACACAAAAACTGTTACATTATTTTTAAGTTACCTATTTTATCTTATTTATGCAGCACTCTTAAAAGTGGGTGAGTGGAACTATAAAGAAGTGTTACAGTTGAAGAGCCGGGCGGGTTCTGTCCTTGTAGCTGCAGATTTACCTGCAAAAGCAGATGAAGTTCAGTGCAGCTGCTTCCTGAAGTTATCTTGTAGCCTTTTTTAGCTTCACTGCACTGCATGGATCGCATTAAAATTAAAATGTCTCGAGAAACCTATGAAGACATTACATAGCAGCAGTTGCATGTTGCAGCTATCTCACAGGAAACTGATTCTCTACATACAAATCAGGATGAACTCTAACTGTTCCTGCACCCTTTAGCCGCTGAAACTCCCACTAAAGCTGCATAAGTATCCACTAAAACTCAGAAGAAGTGTGGAATAAGAAGAAAATCCAAAGAGAGGCATTATTCACATGTTTTTATTATGATTACATCATTTTACCCCTCAAGCTATTTGAGCTCCTTGAAAAAGTGGAATTTATTTTGCACAGGGAGACGACGGCCTCGCTGATGCTGACACAGACGAGAGGCTGAGTTGTGTTATCGCGCACAGATAAAAACACGGCCATTGATAAGAACTTAGAGGATTCCTCATCTGTCAGAGGCCTGCCTGCTCTGCTTCATCTGTTCCCAACTATCACTGAAAACATATAACACAGCGGCAAAGCCTTTGATTCTTATAGATCAGAGTAACGCACACTAACAGGCAGCATGATTATGTGTGCACGTGTGCATTTTTTGGAGCATAACCTGGTGTGTGTGAGCTCAGTGAAAACATCTGGTTCTCTGCTGAACGCTGACGGAAAGTCTGGCAGCATCGCTGAGCGACCTGACAGCCACAGCATCCGTATCAGAGTTCATCAGAAAGGTCAGCGCTGCAGAGGTAAAAGGTAATACTCAGAAACATTCACTCTAAACATCTCTGAGGCAGCCTTTGCTCCATTTATTCCAAAGGAAGACAGAAATTTTTTTGGCATCGTCATTCAGCACCTCTGACACTTTAACTTTGCTGTTTGCTTATTGCAGACTGGCCTGTTTTTCTGCTGCTGCAACACAATAATTCCCCTTCTTGGACCAATAAACTACCTACCTGTCTGTCTGTCTGTCTGTCTGTCTGTCTGTCTGTCTGTCTGTCGATTAGGGGGTGGCATGGTGGAGCAGTAGTTAGCACTGCTCCCTCACAGCAAGAAGGTCCTGGGTTTGAATCCAACTGGCCTTTCTGTGTTTGCACATCCTCCCCGTGTCTGCGTGGGTTCTCTCCCACAGCCTAAAGCCATGCCGTCAGTGGGGTAAGGGTAACTGGTGATCGCACACAGTGTGAATGGTTGCCTGTCTCTCTGTGTTGGCCCTGCGTCAGGCTGGTGACCTGTACAGATTGTTCCCTGCCTCCTCTCACCCTGTGACAGCTGGGAAGGGCTCCAGCCCCCCCCCCACACACACACACACATACAGTTGAGTAATATTGTGGTTATGAAACTCTCGCCTGTTTTTGCAGCATATTTCAAAGAGCATTGACATAAATGGTTGCAGCAGTTCAATATTTACCACAAATATGTTCCTATTTTCCTCACAGACACTGCCCTGCTCTGAAACAACGCCTTGATTAGTCATAATTTCTGCATCTTATCTCTTTAACATCTGCAGAGGAAAGGAAAGTTCAGGACCCGCTCATTTTTCCTTGACTTTACTGAGCTTAAGTCAAATTCAAATCTGAGATGTTGGCCATTTTCTAATCCTTTTCAAATTCAGCTCTTTTCCTGATTCGGTCATCTTCTTCCCTCTCTGCACTGAACTTTCTGCAGTGACAGAAAACTCAAAAACAAAACTGACCGAACTGTTAATGAGAATGCACGACGTCAGAAATGTGTTGGTTTACATCTCAGACTGCAAATGCATGATTTCCCATGAGAAGACACACAAATGTGTTCACAGTTTCCTCAGTCGAGCACAACGATGCCTCTGTTTCATGTGAGCGTGCAGCGTAACTGTGCCCCGCAGACAGGCTGCAACACATCGGCCCACTTAGCACATGCTAACACTTAGAGGGGACCAGAGGGAGCGGGGCATCTCACCGCTCACGTGTTCAGAGTTTGGATTGGAATGAAAGGAGGTCTGTGTGGTGACAGAAACCAAACCACAGCCGCGCCTGACACCTCGGCCCGCGGAGCTGGTGAGGTCTGCCGTCTTCTCCGTTTGCACAGGAAGTTCTTTTGTGCCTCCCAGCGGAACATGAACACATTTTTCAGGTTTTTCATTTTGGGCACACACATTTGCTGCTAACGCAACGAGCAAAAATCTCACATTATCCCAGCAGACATCAAAGAAAAACATTCAGTCTTTCACTGAAATAACAAAGTCCAAACTGGCCGTGTCTCAGGCTAACAAAGGAAACCATGTTCAACAGAAAAAACGTTTCATGATTCAGAGCTGCAGCTCCTTCAGAGCAGCTTCTTTCCTGATAACAAACAAGAGAAGCAAGCAGAACACACATAAACATGGAAATATTACAAACGTGATCCTTATGAAACGCCTCGAGGCGACAGCTGCTGTGAATGTGTGTGTCTGTGTGTGTGTGTCTCCAGTATGTGGTCATTAAGGACTGTAAGTGGATGTTTAGAGGGGAAACACAGGCAGTAAAATATACACCCCCCCCATAGTGTTTGATACCTGAACACTATCATGAGATCAGGATGGCAGATTTATAGGTGATCAATAATCCTATTGTTAATATATCCACCTGTTCCAGTGCTCAGAGTCAACATGGCCAAGTTTCAAATAAGGAAGTATGTATGAATAATCGCAGTAAGCTAAACTGTTCTTGTTTCCTATTGTAAGGTGTCCAGTTTTTCACAAGGATTCAAATATTTTTGTTGAATGCTGCTGCGTTTGTATTCCTTCTCTAAACACGTTAGAATTTATTTCAAGCACTTATGCCTATTTTTACTTGCCTTTTGGATGGCAAGCTTTTTTTGAGTGGCTACTGTTTGGATACATTTTTTTGTACTTGTGATAAGCTTGATGACAGTTAAAATTGTCTTTTGCATAAATATTCTGTGAAAAAGGGTAATTAATTACATCAGAGGAAATGTTATTACTTACCCACCAATCGGAAGGTCAGCGGTTCCATTCCTGGCTGCTCCAGGCTGAGTGCCAAAGTATCCTTTTAAAGAACCCCAAGTTGCTCTCTGACGCAAGCGTTGGAGTGTGAAAGTTAGACAATAAAAAGCACTTTGCTTAGTTACACATGGAAGTGCTTGTATGACTGGTTGTGAGTGGGTAAATGTAAACGTGTTGTGTAAGTGCTTTGAGTGCTCAGTCAGAGTAGAAAGCACTATATAAGAATGTAGCCCTTTGAGACCTATAATAGAACAAGTCTGTCAGACCATATCGTTACAGTTATACATGCTGTAGTACCATCATGTGGAATATTACAACTCACTATACATCAATAGGACCTTCAGAACCCTAATTATAATAACATGTATGAAGGTACTCCATAGTAACTCCATAAGGTAGCTAAAGAGTGCACTAACCCACAGAGAAACTGAAAACCATTTTCTGTATCTACATATTATGCTGGATACAGAAACGCCACAGCTGTACATGCTAATGCACACGATGAAGCACATGGAGTACGTGCTGTTGTTAGCGCTTTCTACGTGATATTTGCAAACCCGTTAGAGGAGGATCCAGCACTCTGGGACACTTTGAATGCATCATATGTAAGTGTAAATCCTCTGGTTTTATATGCTAAAAGACTTATTGCTCTATCATATGTGGTTTCAATTTTACCGGCATTTAAAAGCAGTCGGGAGCGCCGGCGCTCCGGCGGGTCACATGGATTTAAACCATTCTAGTTTTTACACAAAGATGAAACTAAACGGGTTTCCACGCGGCTTCTAGTAAACTCAGCTAATTTGGGTTAAGAGTGTATACACCATTATCAAGCTCTCATCCCCATCTGCGGCCTCAATACCAAACACACAACTGCACAAACAAACTGATTCTCTACAATCAGCTGAAGATGCATTCAGAGTCAAATGTATGTACAATGGAGACCCAGAGGGCATTCGGGGTCTTTGTGTATTCTTGTTAGAGGCAGATACACAACACATCACATTTACTGCTACAGAAGGAAAGAAAACAGAGGTGGTAAAATAAAAGAGCTGCTCAGTGGTTCTAAGGAAAACACTGAGAATGGGTTTACTGAACTGACCCACAAGTTTGTCCACCTGCTCCACTCATTCTCAGACTGGTTGTAAGTCCAGTGTTCTCAGTGTAGGAGGTTGAAAGTTGAACTCTCCAAACCAACCCCCAAAATTCAGTTTGCAACAGATGTTCTGAAGGACATCTAATTGCTGTGGTTTTTGGATATTAATTTCATTTCAAAGAAGGCGTTTCCATCAAACTCCGACCTTACAGTCCAGTTTCCACCTGTTCTGACTCCAGGATGGTTAAATCTCTGCCTCGGACCTTGGAAGCAGGTGGGGTACTGAAGAAAGACCTCGATCTGGTTCAGAGGAAGGCTGAAGTGCTTTGGCTGATGATGAATAAAGGCTCAGTGATGGCCAGCAGCAGCTGTGTGAATGAAGGCCCTCTCATTAGCTGACAATAATCACTCATCATCTCTTTGTGGAGTCCTTTGAACCTCATACAAGCCTTAGGTCCACCAGCTTCCACCATCTCTTAGATTCATACACAAACTCTCACCTCGTCCTTGATTTCTGCCGTTCCCGTGGTGACACCCATCGCTCTGTTTTCTCCTCCTCTCAGCCTTTCATCCCTGACCTGCTGTAAGAAGCTGAAGACAAGAAGCAGCCCACGTACCTCCTTCCCACCAGTTGTGGCAGATGACTGGACAACAGGGTGCAGCTTTGTTCAGCCTCCACTTTCCTTTCATTCAGGTTTCTATTATCATCCAGCTGAAGGAGCACACAGACGCAGAGCGCACCCTTCAAAGTCACACTGACTCGTAAAGGCTGCTTTAAAAGAAATCTCCTACATTTATCCCGCAGAGGGGCAGTGATGTTTTGGATCAATGATATTAGTGCTGATTTTAGTCAGGAAAACGTGGCTTTGACCCACTGCTGGTTTTTATACAGTTAAACACAGCTGCACACAAACCAGTAGAAAAATCTCAGTATAAATCTCATCATGGACCACTTTAATCTTCCCTCTAAATGTTTTCTCAAACTTAATACAGTTTTCATAAAGATATCAAATCTAAAGTCCTGCCAGAATTACCAGGTTCTCCAAAATGTTTGACTATGAAAAGGCTGATAAACAAACGAAGGCCTGTAACACAAACGGAGGTTTCATGTGTTTGTGCAGGTTTATACAGCGTGGAGCAACTTAATGTTTCATTCTGCAGCAGCTGGACGAGGAGACGGATCATCTACAGGACGGAGAGCGACGGCATCCCTGACAGTGGCAGCCTGAGGCTCTCTCCATCAGACAGCAGTGAGTGCGCGCACACACACACACACACACACACACACCCTTCCTAATCGTTTAATTGTTTATGTTGAATCCCGGCTCATCCCTCCCCGTGCTGTGTGGGTCCATGAGGCCGAACAGATCCGAGGAAAAACAGGGAAATTCTGACAGTAAACTCTTTCACATCGGGATGGTTTCTCTCTGAACGGCTTTGATCCTTCTCCAAAGACGCATCAGCATCACTTTTCATATCTTCTTCCTTTCAGCCCCTCAAAGCTCTAAATCACAGCTAAAGAGTTTGCTTTTGAACCCTGACACAGAGAACTGCAGGCACTTCATATCTCAGGTTTCAGGATTTTAAAATGATGAAAACCTCATCAGATGCTCAGCTCAGATAACTTCAGCAGCCATTGTTTCAGTGGTCAGGTCACATTTATTTTCCCTTCATTTAAACTGCCAGACTGACTGCTGTCAGGCGCTGCTTACAGACATTACACTGCTTTTCCTTTCAGTTCTCAGGATGATGTTTCAACACTGGCTTCCTTCTATGAGCAAAAAAACACATAAAAATAATTTTCTTTTTTATCCTGTTTTACTAAAGACAGGGCTGAAAAACTACGAAACTAAAGGAAAATCTGAAGATGCTCTAATCAGCACTGGATCAATAACTGACCTCGTCTTCCACAAATTACTTTACACTGTGAATGCACTTCATTTAAAAGGGAAAATAAGTTCTTAATGTACCTGAATTATCTGTTTTTCATCATTCTGTGGGAGTCCTATCTCCAACCATCTACCCCAAGCTACCCCGACATCCTGCAAAACTACTGCCCTAACTGCATCAGAATGAAGGATTAGGTATGAAAATGCCAAATTCCCAAAAACTTATTGCAATACTTTTGTTGAACCTCCTGAATTAAAGCTGGAAGTCGTGCGCTTCAGTCCGGCTGTGTGCAATCACATCCTGATGGTGTGATTTACAGGTCGCTGTGCTGGTGCTCAGACATTACAGACACACTGAGTGCTGCTGCTTATGCAGGCAGCATAACTACATGGTTAGTTTTGGGGAAAGCATGCTGTGTATGTGTATGATGCATACATGTGAGCACATGTGCAGCCATAGTGTCCTGTTATTCTTTGTAAAGAACTTCAGGGTTTGCAGCCAGAGGAGAGGATTCCTCCTGAAGGGGAAGTGGAAAAATACCAAATCACGATTGACTTGATTCATATGCCGCCATCAATGACACCGACCTCAATAGCTGGACTCAGGGGGGTGGATAATAAACGAATGGTTACTGTGAGCAGGAGTCAGTGTGGGGTCTGCTGAGTGTCATCAATGGATGATCCACTCCACCTTGATCCAGGGTCAACAACATCATCTGTGAAGGAAGTCTTGATGCGTTTTCAGTGGGAGCAATGCTCTCAGATTCTCTTAAATTGGACTCAAACACACACATTAGCTCTGTGGTGCTTCACTGTCACACACACTCAAACTACAGCCTCTCCCCAAAACTCAAACCACAAACAGCTTCATAACACAATCATAAGTCATGCACAAAGACATTGTTATTAACTTTCTGATACCCACCCGGAGTTGTTCTTCACTCCCTTTTTCCCCAATGTCAAAACAATGAAAATGCCATTAGAAATAAATAATTAAGACACCTGACATACCACTTAGTGACAGTCAGCAATGATGTAGACAGCGAACATATTTATTCTGGATTCACACTGGGTTTCACACTGAAAATGAGCTCTTGTAATCTTGTTGGTCAGTCACACTTGTGCAGTTCCAGCTGCCGTGAGTCATTCTGGGGCTTCATCCCTGTTTGTGTGGGGTGGCCAAACTTCAGATTCACCCCTGGACAACCCCACATCTACTCAATTCAAGTCAGTTTTATTTATATAGCGCCAAATCACAACAAACAGTCGCCTCATGGTGCTTTATATTGTGGGTAAAGACCCTACAATAATTACAGAGAAAACCCAACAGACTCCCTATGAGTGAGCACTTGGTGACAGTGGGAAGGAAAAACTCCCTTTTAACAGGAAGAAAGCTCCAGCAGAGCCAGGCTAAGGGAGGGGCAGTCATCTGCTGTGACCAGTTGGGAACATCAGGAAAAGTCTATCAGAGATACAGAAGAAACAGTAACCCAGCCTGAGGCGGGTTATCACACTGCACACTGTACACAAAGGTGAAACTGACACAACGCAAACACGCCGCTGTGAATGTAATCCAGCACCCAGCAGCAGCTTCTTATGCAGCATGGAGACATAAAAGCAGAGGGAAGGAAGTTCCTTAATAAGATGCTGTATGAAGATTTAGTGGTGCCACAAATTAAGACCACATTCCTCATAAACCCGGGTGCTTCCTGTCACAGAAAAGATGCTGCCACTCTTTTCCTCCTCCTTCTCTGCATCGAGAACATGGAAAAAAGGGCATACCATTCTAGGCATACCTCTAACCCTAACCCATGCATGCCTAATTAAGAGAGAACAGAGAGAACAAAGGTAACATTAGTTTGGATTTGGAGGAAAGGCATTGTGTTTTCATCAACACACCAACAACAACCAAGGAGGCCTGAGGTGGGCAGCTTCACAGCTTAGTGGTTAAGAGGGAAAATCTTTACTGAGCAGGGTGATGGAGACGAGAGCTGACAGGTCCTGTGTACAGTGTGTTCCCTGCTCTGAGAAATGATCCTTCTTCCATGCTGGATTCAAACCAGGTCAGTGGAAACGCTCACTGTGGGCACTGATGCCGGCTGGTGCTTTAAGGAAGTAATGAGGGCACTTTAAGGACTCTTTAGGGATTTTCTGTCTCTTTCCACAGGCCATACCGGAATATTCCTGCTGTTTTCTTTCTTGTGTCCTGCTGTTTATGGGAAGAAGTGACAGGGAAGCTGATGACCTCCTACATTCCCCTCAAGTTAAATCTGTGGAGTATCTGACATCACTGCAGGAATGCAGCCCGGTTTCTAACTCTGACCTATTGGCTCTCCATCACTGGGTTAGAATTACATCCTCTGATGTCACAGGCTCACATTTGTTAGGCAACATGTTTTGTTTTTCAGTTACTAAGCTCTGATGAAATCATTACATCATTTCATCTGCATGTGCAGAGGTGCAGAGGTTTGTCTACATGTGGCAACTGGAAGCAGATAAGGGGAAGGTCCTTCCTCACTGCACAATTCACACAAAACATACAATCACAATCTTTTTCCTGATGTTATCTCAGAAAATCATTGTTTCCAGTCCAGAAGCTGAACAAACTCGTGCTGAGGAGGAGAGGAGCAGCAACCCTGTCTGTAAGGATGCTAATGGACGGGTTCTTACAGCGTCAGCACAGAAAGATCAATTTCAATGTTCTCACAAACCCCATGTCAGAATATTTCTTTAATAATAATGCCTTAGACTTATATAGTGCTTTTCACAGTACAATTCTGTGCACTATTCATTCACACCTCAATCATACTTGGTGGTGGTAAGCTACTGCCCCTCCGACCACCACCAACCACATTCACACTTAGGGAATGTGGGTTAAGTGTCTTGCCAGCAAGACACTCAGATGGGGACTCAAACCCGCGACGCTGGCGGCGGTGTGTGTAGGTGAGCACCTACACACAGCGCCACTGCCACTGTTTCTTCAGGGCCTCCCAGCTACCGCATCTGCTTCATTTTAGACATCTTTGTTTTGAGATTTCAAAATAAAAGGCTTTAATGATGGATACTTCTCCAACACACCAACCTGCTGCCGCTGCAAACACAAATATGAGGCTTAATTAGTTTATTGACAATAAAATCCAATTATCTCTTGCATGCAGATATTTCCATCTCTCAACGAGTTCTTTGACTTTGGCAAAATGTGCCAATATTTTGAGAGATGTGGACAAAGACAAACCTCTACAACACAGAAGCTGCCTTATTGTGAGCTATTATTGCTGTGATTTGGCAATATGAGTATGCATGCGCACACACACACGCACACACACACACATGCATCACTTACTTTTAAGGAGGCTGAAGTGTATTTGGTAAACACTGCTGATGAAACAGAATGAGCTGTCAGAGTCAGTCAAGTATAACAGAGTGTGTGTGTCTGTGTGTTTAAGCACTCTGAGTGTTTGATGAAACAAACAGATGCCCATTCCTCCCTCCTGAATCACTTACAAGCATCCCCCCCACACATGCAGACACTGGATAATGTTGGGCAGGGGGAGCTGACAGTTGCCCTCGATCTTTACCTCGTTAGCAGATAAGAGGCTGTGGTTACAGATAGCAGCATAACAGCTTGTAGTTTGATGGGCTACATGTGCTGATGGCATGACTTTAATACACACACACACACACACACACACACACACACACACACACAGACACACACACACACAGTTAAACCTTCAGACACCACAGTTTTAATTAACCGCAGTCACCCCTCCCTGCCCTGCTCTCTCTGCTTCGTCTCAGGTGGTTGACAGCTTCATTAACCTCAGGAAACTGCTACACCAACGTGTCATCTCTCCACCTCCACCTCCCCCTTCCTTCCTTGCCTCCTTTCAAGGTCCTCTTTTCTCTACCTCCCTTCTTTTACTGACACCTTACCCTCCAAAATCCTCTCTTCTCACTCATTTATCATGACATTTGACTCCTTTGTGTTTCTTCTCTCTTCATTTTTTGCTGCTCCTTTCCTTCCTTTTCTCCTAAATCTACTGACTACAATCACAGCAGGGTCAAAGGTCAAAGTTTATAGAATAACACCACACAGTCCAGCAAACGCCTCCTGTGTGATTGCCCTGAACATACACGCACACTCTCACACACACACATTGGCCACATTCCTGACCTCATATTTCAGGAACAGGGTTTTGTGGCTGTTTTGTCATCGTGGCCGAAGTGAATCAGCTCCGACAGACTCCCCGCAGCAACAAATATTTCTATCGACAAATCTGATTACACACCTCAGGATTAAACTGCATGTGGGCTGCAGATGTGTAAGCAGCTGTCATAATGCTAAATGGATATTTGTACATACACAAATATGCCAGGTGGTATTTTTATACGCGTCACAGTGACCAGCTATCACAATAATGACTGCGTATGTGCATAGAGATAACACCCTGTTGCAGTAGGTGCTTTTACGTGTGTGTGTGTGTGTGTGTGTGTGTGTGTGTGTGTGTGTGTGTGTCTAAAAATTTCCCATCCCACAGTCCCACATGAGGTCAGCGTGTTTAAGTTGGATTTTTTCCACACGAGCGTCAAAACTCCTCGTCAAAAAGCTAACAGCAGGAAGATGTTAAATCTGCTCTACACCAACACAGACATCCATCCCTGAAACAATAAACCCAAACACACACTTATACATACACAGTGTAGTCAACATACAGCAGGCTGGAGTTTCTCTGCAGTCTGAGCGCTGCTGTCTGAACGTGAAGCCCTGTTTAGCGTTGGCTTTCACTCGCCCTGAGCACCGAATGGTTGAAGAGTTCTGACACACAGGAAAACTGTTTGAAAGGTATTTATTTTAGATTATTCCCAAATGATCTGCACAGCTCTATACTGCTCCAACAGCCAACACACATCACGTCCTTTCATTTTTACATCACGGCAGCACTCGACCGTTTCAGCCTTCGTTGTTCCGCATCGCTGCACGATGTTTGACAGGCAAACGTAAGACGTCATTTTAACAAACATATTTTTAATGCATCAGCTGTGACTGTTCTTACACTCTACGGCAAGAAGATCTGTCAGTTTTATGTATATATATATATATATATATATATATATATATATATATATACACACACACACACACACAATTTATACTTTTCAGTTATTCATATGTTTTGTTTTGTCTTCTCAAACCAAACTGTTTGTCACAGTGGAATAAAAATAGGACGGCGGCCTCCTTCCAACCAGGAGAAGAAAAAAGAAACTGGTGGTTGCCCGTGATTGCACTGGATTTGCTGTTGCAGAAAAATTGCAAGTAGCTGCAGTGAACAACTGGTCACCAAGAGGTTAAGAGTGTTTAACCGTCAACCTCTTGGCAACCAGTTTCAATCACAACTGCACAGGTGAACCTGGTGGGAGGCAACCTGTCCACAGTTGCAGTCCATTTGAGACTGACTGCAATCACTCTCAGACAGATTGGCAAAGGTTTGCAAAGAATTCCTGTCTAATTAAAAAAAGAGGGCCGATTGCTAAAATGTTACAACTTGAGTCGACTGAATGCCACCTGGTTGTATTCTAATTGTACTCCGTTTGGAAAAGCGAGGCTGCCGAGCACGTCATTTTGCAGTTAAATTGCCATCCTGCAGCAACTACATCACTATTTGTGAAGGAGTTTCTAAGAATTTATGTTTCTGATCTGAGGTTCTGGCTGGACTCTGAATGTAAGTAGTTAATGTAAATTCCTGCATATGGAGACAACAGATTTGCAACAAAGGGCAACAGAATTGTATTTTTTGCTGATTTCATACAGTTAATGCAATTGCCCTCTTGACCCCATTCATTACAAGCCAACTGCAGACCGACTCTGTCTTACTGAGACAGTAGAAAAGAGTTTGTGAAGTGTTGTTGTAATCTGTTTTGTTGCTTTGTGTGTTCACTGGTTTCATTATTTAATGGACTTCTTAGTTATGAAACGTCATAAGCTGGACACACATGTAACATTAGCTGTGTTCTCAGACAGGACACACCACACCTAAAGACTGTTCACACAATTACAACCAAACTGCAGCCACAACATAACATGGATGTCGCCATCATAAGAAGCTGAAGTGGTGGAGATATGCTTGGCGAGACTTCCATCTAAAAGACCTGCGTTTTCCTCCCGTGTGGGACTGCAGGGTGTACTCACACTGGGCACAGGTGCCTCGTATTGTGCCTGGGCACTTTTGTCCCCCTCTGCCTTGTATTCACACTCCACAACATCAACAAGCTGGGCCCAAGTATGCTTCAGTTCGGCTCAGAGAAGTCCTCTCTCTGTCTCTCACTCCAACACATGCTCTTCCTGCCTTTATACATTATACTTAGTGCAATTATGAGTGGATCCCAAAGCTGAAGAGCAAATGAAAAGTCAAAACAAAATTCAATTCAATTCAATTTTATTTATATTAGCGCCAAATCACAACAAACAGTCGCCTCAAGGCGCTTTGTATTGTGGGTAAAGACCCTACAATAACACAGAGAAAACCCAACAGTCAAAACGACCCCCTATGAGCAAGCACTTGGCGACGGTGGGAAGGAAAAACTCCCTTTTAACAGGAAGAAACCTCCAGCAGAACCAGGCTCAGGGAGGGGCAGTCATCTGCTGCGACCGGTTGGGGCTGAGTGGAGAGAGACAGGACAAAAGACATGCTGTGGAAGAGAGGCAGAGATTAATAATAATGATTAAGTACAGAGTGAAGTATAAACAAGTAAATAAAGGTGAATGAGAAGAAACAGTGCATTATGGGACCCCCCTCAGCAGCCTAGGCCTATAGCAGCATAACTAAGGGGTGGTTCAGGGTCGTCTGATCCAGCCCTAACTATAAGCTTGATCAAAAAGGAAAGTTTTAAGCCTAATCTTGAAAATAGAGAGGGTGTCTGTCTCCTGAATCCAAGCTGGGAGCTGGTTCCACAGATGAGGGGCCTGAAAGCTGAAGGCCTGCCTCCCATTCTACTTTTAAGTATCCTAGGAACCACAAGTAAGCCAGCAGTCTGAGAACGAAGTGCTCTATTGGGGTGATACGGTACTATGAGGTCTTTGAGATAAGATGGGGCCTGATTATTCAAGACCTTGTATGTTAGGAGAAGGATTTTAAATTCTATTCTAGATTTAACAGGGAGCCAATGAAGAGAAGCCAATATGGGAGAAATATGCTCTCTCGTTCTAGTCCCTGTCAGTACTCTAGCTGCAGCATTTTGGATCAGCTGAAGGCTTTTCAGGGAGTTTTTAGGACAGCCTGATAATAATGAATTACAGTAGTCCAAACCAAAATACCAAACCAAGTCCAAAAAAAGTCCCAGGTGGCACTTTGGATGATTGTTACTCCACCTGCAGCATGCAAAGATCACACTGGTTCAAAGAAAGAGGGTCAAACGTACTTGGGGATGTAGTGCGATCACACCGTGTAGCTTCAGTTTGACATGGAGTTTGGTTCAGGATTCAAACTCAAATGGACCCTCTCACAGTGTTTGAAGCTACTCCTCCATTTTCCAGGCTACCAGCTTACCAATCCCTGGATGACCTGATATGCAAACGACTGCCAGCTTACATTTGAAACAGCTGAGTTGTATTTGAGTGTCATTTTTAGAAGCTCACGATCGTCTGCAAGGCTGGAACTGAGATCGAGGTGGAAATCAGTAGTGTGGCCTTCAGACTCAGCCCCTCCTTCACCACAGAGATCCAGAGGAAGCTAAAACACTAATGTGGATGTATTATAAGAACAGTCCAAAGCTGTGTTTTAAATTCAGACAGGCTAATATAGACTAATCTTAGTATATATCTCACACTCATGAACAAAATGTCTGCAGTATAAACAGCCTGTGAGCTGGGAGTCAGAGATATTTACACCACAGTGTTCTTAACAGCTGAGCACATCCAAACTCTGAGCACTCATAACTCAACACGCTCAGCATTAAACCCATCTCACTGTTACCTTCTGCTGGACCTCAAAGTATGGAGCCGGCACCTGTGAGAAAAATGTACTCCTTCTTATTCCTGCACAGCGTTTTCCTTCTCAGCAGTTTAACTAACACAAGCTTGTTGAATTTTACACAAATGAAGGCCAAGGATCAGTCTGTCTGTAGTTTTAGAGCTGTACTTCAGAGGAAAACCATAAAATGATTGTGAAATGTGCAAACATAAAATCTCCACAGACATGAATCCTCGCGTGTTGTGTAAATGTACCTGCATGTGTGTAACTGTGTGATCACATCCATATTTATGATTTCTATGTGTGCTGTTGACAGGCAGAGAAGAGTCCAAGTACCCTCCTGCACATGTGAGAGCCAAAACCCATCTGCATGTGTGAGTGCGTGTGCATGTGTGAACGTTCATGTGTGTGAGACCAAAGTTTGGCTGTGTGTGTTTGCCAGAGGCCAGAAGATGACACAGACCAGATTAGAAACCAGAGGAAACAACAGACTCCAGGTTAGAGGTAAAGTCTTTCAAACGTGCAACATCCCTGCAACATTTGTCTGTTTACTTTAAGCCAATCATGCATGTACACACCCTGTACACACACACACACACACACACACACACACACACACACACGGTCCATCCCTGCAGGATGAGGGCTGGTCTCTGTGGATTCCTGCTCAGGTCAGACCCTGGGTCAGCTGTGACGCATGCACTTTACCCCTGTGTGTGTGTGTGTGTGTGTGTGTGTGTGTGTGTGTGTGTGGTGGTGGTGGTGGTGGTGAGGGGGGACTGTATCTCAGTAATGGAAAGTATTACTGAGAATTATTTATAATACAGTCCAAAAATAGCTTTTTACAATCTTCCATTCAAAAACAGTTTAAAAAATATCAGTGGAGAGAAATGACAGATTTATTTGATCAACAGATTATTATTATCTTTAAATTAGACCCTTTCATAGTGTAAGCAGCTGTGCTCCCCTGGGCCTACGTGGGTTCTCTCTGGGTATTCCAGCTTCTTCCCTCAGTCCAAAGGCATGCTCGTTAGGCTAACTGGTGATTCTAAATTGGTTGTAGTTGTGATCATGAGCGTGAACATTCGTCTGTCTCAGTCCGGTGACAGACTGGCGACCTGTCCAGACTGTACCCTGCTGCTCACCCCATGACACCAAGGATAGTTCCCGCACCCCACCTGCAACCATGAATTGATCAATCAAGAAGATAATGGATGGATGGATGGATGCGTGGATGGATGGATGGATTGGATGGATGGATGGATGGGTGGATGGATGGATGTGTGGATGGATGGATGGATGGATGGATGGATGGATGTGTGGATGGATGGATGGATGGATGGATGTGTGGATGGATGGATGGATGGATGAATGTGTGGATGGATGGGTGGATGGATGGATGGATGGATGGATGGATGGATGGATGGATGGATGGATGGATGCTGTGGATGGATGGATGGATGGATGTGTGGATGGATGGATGGATGGATGGCTGGATGGATGGATGGATGTGTGGATGGATGGATGGATTTGTGGATGGCTGGATGGATGGATGGATGTGTGGATGGATGGATGGATGTGTGGATGGCTGGATGGATAGATGGTGGATGGATGGATGGATGTGTGGATGGATGGATGGATGTGTGGATGGGATGGATGTGTGGATGGATGGATGTGTGGATGGATGGATGGATGTGTGGATGGATGGATGTGGATGGATGGATGGATGGATGGATGGATGGATGGATGTGTGGATGGATGGGTGGATGGATGGATGGATGGATGGATGCGTGGATGGCTGGATGGATGTGTGGATGGATGTGTGGATGGATGGATGGATGTGTGGATGGATGGATGGATGATGTGGATGGATGGATGGATGGATGATGGATGGATGGATGCGTGGATGGATGTGTGGATGGATGGATGGATGTGTGGATGGATGCGTGGATGGCTGGATGGATGTGTGGATGGATGGATGGATGGATGTGGATGGATGGATGGATGTGCGGATGGATGGAAGTGGATGGATGGATGGATGTGTGGATGGATGGATGGATGTGTGGATGGATGGATGGTGTGGATGCTTGGATGTGCGGATGGATGGAAGTATGGATGGATGGATGGATGTGTGGATGGATGGCTGTGTGGATGGATGGATGGATGGATGCGTGGATGGATGGATGGATGCGTGGATGGGTGGATGGATGGATGGATGTGTGGATGGATGGATGGATGGATGCATTGGATGGATGTGTGGATGGATGTGTGGATGGATGGATGGATGGGTGGATGGATGGATGGATGCGTGGATGGATGCGTGGATGGATGGATGGATGCGTGGATGGATGGATGTGTGAATGGATAGATGGATGGATGCATGGATGGATGTGTGGATGGATGGATGGATGGATTGATGGATGGATGGATGAATGGATGCATGGATGGATGGATGGATGGATGGATGGATGCATGGATGGATGCTTGGATGGATGCGTGGATGGATGTGTGGATGGATGTGTGGATGGATGGATGGATGGATGGATGGATGGAAGTGTAGTGGACCAAATGAATCCTTTCAAATTTAAGAAAGCAGAGTGAAAGGTGGCGAGAAACGGAGATACACGAATAAAGTCTAAATATCAGAGTCTATTCATACGATGGATGTCAGCCACTGAATCTAGAAACTTAGACAGGAAAATGTTTGTTGAGGTCATTGATCAAATGAAGACCTCTTTTCCTTTCACAACCCCCTTGTGGCCATCAGAAAGAATGCAGGTTCAAGGCTCACAGCCTGCTAAGTTTGATCTTAAATGCAGAACTTCAGTTTTCTCTATTCCTCTGTTACTGCTGTATGGAGGAGTGAGGGGAAATTAAATGAAAATAAAATAAAGATCAAACAATAAATACTAAGAATGACGTGATCAACAGGGTTGGAGATCAGTGAGAATCTGTGTGTGTGTGTGTGTGTGTGTGTGTGTGTTTACCCCTGAAGCTCCTGTCTGCCTTATAAAATGTTAACAGTGTCTCTGCTGTTGATCCTGCAGCTACAAACACAGCGAGAGAACCTCAGTGTGCTTCATTAAGAGGGAGTTCACTGCCTGCCTTTACTGCCATGAAAACCACTGAGCTGCTACTGTTTCTAATGCCACACACAAACACATGTAATCCCATTACACATCAGCAGTGTGGCACTGTGAGACAGCCTCCAAAATCAGACCGTTTGGGTAAGAACATTCAAACGGAGGAAAACCAGAACGTTTCTTTGCAGATGAACATGCTGCATGTGTGAAGCACGTGTAACCTTTCTGGAATGTTCCATCTAACGGATTAGCCCTCTAATGCATGGAACGGCTCCTTTGGCGTTAACAGTGGTGTTCACTGAAGTCTGCTGCAGCTTCCTCATTTCATTAGACACCTGAGCTTTGTTAAAAACTGTAACCACAATCATTTTATGCCCTAAAGTGCCCTTCATGTTCAACACGACTGCTTCTATAATGTCATGGGCTACATTATATGATAATAGACAGAGAATCATAGGTGAGCCAGGAACAGGATAAATCTCACCTTTGCGTGAGTCAAAGGACCAATACTAAGGTGCATGCCAGTGGCTTCTCCTAAACAGAAGTGTCCTGAGAAAGAGAACAAGCTCACTCATAAATAACAAAACCTTTATTTAAATCGTGTCATCAACAAAGTGTCATAGCATGAGAAGCAGGGTACACCTGTACAGGTCGCCAGCCTGTGGCAGGGCTAACACAGAGAGACAGACAACCACTCACACTCACATTCACACCTATGGGCAGTTTAGAGTCACCAGTTAACCTAACCCCCAGTAATGCAAACTTTCAATTTTAGAAGATATGAATAAGATTCATGGATGGGAACCATCCACAGATCCCAAAACAACATGTTTGTTTCTGCTGTTGGGCATTTTAACACGGCTGACTCACTGCTGGGGCCTCAAGTGGACATTAGAGGAACTGCAGCTTCAACATTTTAGTGCTGGCCTCATTTTTCAGTCCCAGAGGATTAGAGCAATAATACATGAATGCCATAAATGTAAATTATCACCTTATTGATAAGTTGTAAACATAATTAATTAGCACATCATTGTTAACAGCAAATAAGTATTTAGTAAAGTTTAATTAGTTATTAACCATTTATGAACAATAGTTGTACTCCATATAAGATCTATAGCTTCCTCTGAGATATTATGCTCTTGTGTTTAATCTGTAATTCATCCAAATAACTTTCAGGACATTTAACAAAGTTTCATTTTCCCTCTCTTTGTATCGCTGACATTCAGTCGGAGTATTCAGATGTCTCTGACTTCCAGAATCTTGTCAGGTCCTCAGCCATTATTCCGAAACCCTCCCCTCTCACTTTAACACAATGACTCGATTGTTAAAAACAACACAGTCACTGCTTCACTAATCCCAGTCTTCCATGTCTTCGCTCAGTCATTCAGCAGACAAACGTGTCGCTAACCACCGCACAATGAAACCAGCCGCCCTGAACTAATTACCGCTGGATAGGAAACAGTTGTTGGCTTTACTGGTGTGACTGGTTGCCAAGGAGGAAGCAAGCATTCAGGGGGAGAAAAGTGTGTTAGTATGACTGGAGCTGGATCGATGACTTCACTGATGACTTCACGGTGTGTGAAGTGCTTTGCTCTTTGCTCTGTGTGCAAAAAGGGCATCTCTCTTCAGCCCTTTAATATGAATCTCTGCTCTTCCTCCAGTCAAAACGATTCAACATGTTCCACTGAGTAAAATGCATACAGGGCAGTGCGTTGCCATTCTTTATATGGCAGATCTGAACTGAAGCACTGACTGTCCTCCGATGACTGCTGAGTTACAGTTTGTTTCAACCCCCAAAAAAACTGTGTTTACATTTTTGGTTGTGAAAATGAAATGTTATGTCAAAGGACGGACAAAGTTGTGCTAAAGAAGCCTCTCATGTTCAGACAGCTAAACATGTCAAAACAAAGCAGACACTGCACATTCATCAGCACTTTTACACAGCGAGCTTACCCTTCTACACACTGTTATTAAAAAACAGGAACATGCTGAATATTTCTGCATCCCTGCAGCTCTCCCAGCAAGAGCATGCACCACATGCAATGAAGGCTCTTATTACTGCCTGAAGGGCTCAACAGTACAAATCTGAATAAAAAAATTAAATGTGGGTAAAACGCTGGATACAAACAAATAGAAACTCTACAAAGAACTATGGCTCTATAAATAAACAGACAACAATATAATAAAAAGCTTACTAAATGTAGCAAACAGTGCAGCAAATGTCAGATGACATTAAAGTGGTTTTGTGTAACAGTGCAGGGCTGAAAAAAGAGTACTGCCTTCCCACCCACCTGCTGTTTTAACTGTCTGTTAATGAGCCAATCAGAAAAAAGTTGGCTTAGAGGGGAGGAGCTAAAACAGCTTGTTTCAGACAATGAAAGAAGGATAATTCTGAATTGTGATTCACGCTAAGGCGCTGTAGTAGATAATCAGCGTCCTGGCAGCACCAGCTCTATAACACATAATTGCAGGTCTCTTAACGGGTTCACATGCACCACATGCAAGACCCAGGAATAAGAAATACTAAAAGCACAATAAGCCACTGAGAATACTACTATTGTCTGTGATTGGCATGATCAGGGCAGCATTATTAAGTCATCCAAGATTTTCAGTAGATGGTCTTAATTTGAAAATCCTAGGTGACATCTTTCTCGAGTTATTGTGTTCACAAGACTTTCATAAAACTTGACCTCTGACCATGACCTTGAGGTCAAAGTGGCCAAGATTCAAACTCAACAGAGATTTTTAGCAGATACATCTATGGTGTAAATTTGAACATCCTAGGTGACATCGTTCTCGAGTTATCACGAAGTTGAACGTTGGCCGCCCGCCCATTGGGGTGACAACACAACCCCATCAGCCTTTTTAGGCTGAGGGGTAAAAATGAGACAACAGGCTATCTTTAATTTGTTTTATGTGACAACATCTCAAAACCAGAAGGCATCATCTGCCATCACGTAAGAACAAGGAGAAAATCTAGCTACGAACTGAGAGATAAGGTGGGGAGTGCAGTCATTCGGGAGGGGCTCAGAGTAGAGCTGCTGCTCCTCCACATCGAGAGGAGCCAGTTGAGGTGGTTTGGACATCTGACTAGGATGTCTCCTGGGCACCTCTTGGGTGAGGTCTTCCGGACATGTCCTACCTGGAGCAGACCCAGGACACACCCTCAGCTGGCCTGGAAATGCCTCGGTGTTCCACCGGAGGAGCTGGAGGAGGTGGCTGGGGAGAGGGCGGTCTGGGCTTCTCTGCTTAGGCTGCTGCCCCCGTGACTCCGGCCCGGATTAGCAGAAGAAAATGGATGGATGGATGGATGGATTTTATTCTGCCCACTGCACTCATCAAATATTTTACTGCAGACAAAGCAGCTGCTGTCAGCATTAATCAGGACGTCACAGCACAATGGCCTTTAAAAGTATGTGAGAGGACATTTTCGCGGTGACACCGGATCACTTTCTGTATCCCAGACGTTACTTCACTGACAGTTACGAAGCTCTCTCCAGCTCCGACTGCAATAAGCCCCCAGAGAATCTGACTTTACTGCTGAAAAACTTTGACCGGATACAGACAGGTTTTCCTATCACAAAAGCCAGGAAATAATCTAACACTGACTTTCATCAGTAACTCAATCAAGTCTCAACTGAAGTCTCTGTTGCAGTGTTACAAGTTGGGATGTTAACTGATAGGCAGTGACCCAATAATGATATGAAAGAGTCATTTTCTCATGTGAAAATAATAAAAAGGAAACGACCGATAACAGATGGAAAAGTTCCACTGTGGGTTGGACTCAATTATGAAGTTATTGTTTCTGAGCTTTACTACTGCTACACAAAGAAAGCCTGAAATAATCCACAATTCAATGTCCAACACTGATCCTAAAAGGCTCTTTATCCTCTGTCTGCATGTGTTTACTGAAAAGCTCAGCAGAGAGCAGAGACCAATGACAGCCATGATTAATGGTGCTGTTTAAATGGGCCGAAAACAGCCAAATTAAGCATGAAGTGTTTGGATGGATGAAGTTACAGGCAAGAGGAAACACAAACTGTGGACATCAAAATGTATGTGTGTCATGCAACAGCAGGAACATGCACAGAGCTCATGCCCGGTGTCCACTGACGCTACCGCTGTTCTGTGTTTCTTAACTAACTGCTTCTCCCTCACAGACAGGGCGAAGCCTCAGGCTTACTCTGCTTCACCTGTGCTCTGAAAAAGTAACAAAGCTTCGCCTAAAATACATTTTCCAAAACTAGTTTCCACAAGAACCTAAATCCAAAACAGGCCACAGTGGACAATGCTTCCTCTTACCTGTGCCATCAGGTGATACGATTGGCTCAGTTAATCTGTTGGTTAGCAGGATTACTGCATGAAGATTTTTAGCCAATGTCGGGCTTTTTATCACTGTGAGACCGGGCAAAACCACATATTTCATGTCACGGTTTAAAAAAATTAAAAAACTGTGAGACGGGACGCCAGGATTTGTGTGTGCTTTCCAAGACTTCTTCAGGTTATTATTAATTGTATTTCGTTGGAATAATCTGATAGCTATCAAGTTTTTTGAAGCTACAATAGGAATAAAAACTACACCTACTTGTTCAATAAAAAAATTCAGAATCTTTTGATATGCAAACACTGGAAACTAATTTTTGAGTATTTGTGAACTGGAGGCTCCAAGTCTGAGCTGAATGCTCACTGCTTTCTGAACCAGCTGTGATGTGTGACAGCTCTGAGATCTGAGTGGAAAGAAACCTTTGACTTCATTCACTGTTTGAGCTGAATCTGCACAGAGAAGGTCCAGCATCTAAAGTGAGCGCACCATGAATCCCTCTTCGCTTTTCATACAACAGGCAATCTAACAAGTGCTCCTTCACTGGAAACACATCACTTGCTCAGAGCACTCACATGGTTCTGAGGTGCTTCCTACCTGAGTGGGAGAGCTGCAGTCGTGGCCCCGTTTGGCTCCAGGCTTTGGTTTCTGGGGCGGCGCTCGATGCTGCAGGCTGGAGCCACAGCAGAGGGAGGAGAAACAACATTAGTAGGTGAAGAGACTCCCCTCCACGGGTCCTGACTGTGCCTGCAGCCTGCAGGGTTGCAGCAAAAATCAGCATCATCTCTGAAGAAGGACCGTCCGACCGATTACATCACACGCAGGATGGCAGCTGATAGGAGGAGAAATGGGAAAGAGGACACAGATAACATGTTAAATGTGCTTTCCCAGATAAAGAGTTCAGTCTTTCCAGATGGCGACTTCACCTAGATTCAAAGGCTCCTAATTCATGGTTCCCAGATAAAAACCAGAGAGTTCAGCAATGTTCTGACTCTGATTCTAGCATCAGCAGCAGTGCTGGCTAAATGAACAGGTTAATGCACTGATAATTCATTTGTCTGAGACACTCAGGTTCCCTTCAGGTTAAACAACTCAAGACCTCCAATCAAACAGCTCGTCGTCTGAATGAAGCAACGATGCATCAGATTCGCCGGATTTTGACCAGAAACATACTATAGAAACACCGATCCATTTCCATTTCAAATCCAATCCTTCAGCAGTACAGCATGCTTTACTAAAATCAATCAACACTCATGCAGCATTTTACAGAAAACCATCCAGGACCTCTGAATATGATGATCCGAACAGCATCTAAAGCAAAGTGTCAAAAAGCGAGGCTAGTCCATTGAAAGGAGAGAGGCCCAGGTGGTGTCAGTTTTTGGTGCAAAGCTGTGCAATCAGATGGAGACAGATTTCATTAAATTAAGTCAACAGTGAAGGATAAAGATAAACTATTACTGAAATATGTTTACATTCATATTGGAGGAGCCCAGACTCCCATCCGAAGGGTCTTCCTGGCATCTTAATCTAAGAAAACACTGGATGTTCTTTTGGCAAACCACACTGCTGCATATCATTTTATGAAACATTCCTAAATGTGAGCACATGCTCACACCCTCCAAAAACAGAGAGAGGCCATAAATAATGTGTCACGGTCTTTGCCTTCTTGCCTGGTGAGTTTGAAAGAATGCTGAAAGACGACCTAAAGAGACAGACTCAAAAACTCGGGCCTGACTGTTACGAGGCCGAGCGTGAAGTCATAATCTGCATCACGTGTGTCAAATAAGAAGGACAGAAACGTTTATTTACCTAATTTAGCTGAATTATTTGGTAATCAGACACCTGAACTAAACACATTAAAGATGCTCCTTTCCAAACAAGATGATGGAGCTGATATTCACACATAATTAAATTCCCATTAAATACATTTCTGGAGAAACAGCCAAACTATACAGATCTAAAGTTGAATCAAGTCAAAGCACATTTCCAAAACAAACACCCCAATATTCCCCATATTCCCATACTTCCTCTGCACCTTTAGCAAATCACAAACACCTGGATAAATCTGCAGTACACAGGAACCACACTGAGGCTCTGTCAGTGTGGGACTGCAGCTCACAGGGACTCAGGTCTATTTATCAATGTAGCTAAACTGTGGCAGCAGGCCAGGATACAGACTTTGGTTTGAGGAAGGAAGCGAGAAGTACCTGCTGAGAGGGGAAAGGCAGGTACCTGCAGCTTGTTAGTAAGCCTGCTAAACTCAGATTCTCTTCAGCTTGGAACACCTTTGGAAAGATTCGAGGGCAGACAGGTGAAACCAATCCAGGTACAAAGAAGCCAGACTGAGTCCCTTTGAGGTGTTCGTGGTGTCTCTGCTCGTTTTTCTGCTCACTTTGAGCCTCTCTGTGGTCATTTTATGTCTCACTCAGTCTGTGCAGTGGTTTTCTGTCTGTCTGTAGCCTTTGCTGTTGTTTGCATTCCTCTGTGGTTATTTTATGTGTCTGTGGTCATTTGGAGTCTCTTTGTCATTGTTTTCTTACTCTTTTTGTATTTGAAGTATATTATTTGTCATTCTGTGGTCTTTTATGTCGCTGTAACCATTTTCAGGTCTCTTTCTGGTTATTCTTCATTTTTGTGCAGTTCTTTTGTGTCGCTGCTTCCATCAGTTTAAACAGATGGCCCGGCCAATAGAGACTCCTGTCTCATTAAGCTTATTGGAAGGTGCCTGATAACGAGTTTCATGAGAACAACACAAATGGTTGTGGTGAAAAAAGAAGTCTGAATTTAATATTATTCCCTCCATTTGATCCATAGCCTGACCATAAAACGATTCCAGCCTGCAAGCACAGAAACCGCCCATGTTATCAAATCATAATTTGTCATAGTCTATTAGAGCGGATGGCTGGCTAGCATCCTGTCAGCTGGTTTTAGAGAGCTCAGCAGTTTGGAAAGACTCCTGCTGACAGAAGAAAGACAGTTGAAGATTTTTGCCTTGACTTTTAATTTAACCTCAGCATGACTTGGCAGCACGACTCTGAGCACGTGAAAAGCAAAATGTTCAAGTTGTTAACATCAGAAGAGGAGATTTTCCGTACTGGATGCACTCTGTGATGCACTAACAAGCTTTTCCAACCCAAGGAATTTCCGCTATTGCTCTTCAGTTCGTCCAGACTGAAAAATAAAAGGCTTTGCTTAAAGATGTCACTGAAGGAAAATGATGACTTAATTAGATGATGTTTTGAAGGCTTAATACTCCTATACACTTCAAAGCAGCTCTGAATGACTCACCACATAATAACAGCCTATAATATCCTCTACCTTTCATCCATCTAATGGTAGACTGGGGATAAAACTCTTTCAAATTAAAAGCATTCCTGTGTAATCCCCACTGATGACAGATTATTCACTGTAATGGTCCATATTATTGTTTAAAACTATGACAGTAATGACGGGAGAACAAACACAGCTCGTTCCTTTAGGCGTGTAGCTGAAGGAGCTGAGAGTGAGAAGCTTCTCCATGCTGTTACTATCACAGCCAGACAGAAAACAGAGGCAAATGCAAACATCCGATTGATGAAGAGCTCACTAAAAAACCTGCAGTGTCTGTGTGCATGTGTGGGTAATTTTAAGTTACCATGAGTAAAAATAACAGTAAACCTGCCACAAAATCCAGGGAACAGACAGAAAGAGGCTTTTCTTTTGTGTTACCTATACAGCAGAATTCATCAGCAAAATATGAAATACAGCTGTGACATCATCACATCATTAGTACTCATTTGTGCTGAGCTCTTAACTCGAGGAAACAACCTCCTCAGATCTGCCAACGTGGAGACAGACGAGGGACAACCGTCCCTTCCTCTTTGCTCTCTGACATGCAAACAAGTGAAAGAAAAGCAACCGCACTGTCTGTATGTGTGTGTGTGTGTCTGTGTGTGTGTGTGTGTGTGTGTGTGTGTGTGTGTGTGTGTGTGTGTGTTTGTACCCAAAGAAACCTGTGTGTTTACAAAAGTCTAAATAAATCCCTGAAGGAAACTCATCATTTGTTTCCACTGGCTATCTGTTGGTTTGATTCAAACACTAACACACACGCACAGACACACACAAACCTGAGATCCAAAAACACTACACAATCTCTTTCACTGCCAAACAATGTGGCAAAGGCAACGAGATAAGAAGGGTGAGTTTTGAAGGCAGCTCTAAAAATAAACCAAATGTTTTTGTGTGTATGCAGTTCATCTGCAGGTCAGAGACAGCAGCTAAGTAAGGTTAGCATTCTAGTTGTTTGTGCCAAGGCAAACATTTTGACTTACTAACTCTAATTTCTGAGAAATTAACTTGAAACTCTGAGTTATTAAATCAGCATTTACCATTTGAAATTTTATGAATGGTAAAAATGTTTTTTTTTTCCTCAGTGGCAGAAACGAGCTTCATAAGCTGTGCTATCCACTCCACTCAGGACGTATTTAGACTAGTAATGTAACTAGAGGCACATTTTATTATTTTATACATAGAAAAAAACATGGAAGGAGTTCGTTTTTCCAGATGATCAAAGGTTAACAACAGGTGAGGTCACAGACAGGTGAGGTCACAGACAGGTGACTGAAAGGTAGCCTCTAGCTTTGTGTGTTGGGTTTCATGCTCCAATTTAAGCTCGTAAAGTAGCAAAAAACATGAAATTTGATGCATTTTGAAAAGACACTGTATGTTGACAGAAACACAGCTACACATTAATGAGCACAGGTACCCCATCACCTCGACTGTATCACATGACTCCACGTTCTCACTGCAGCAAAGGCATCTATGAGTGACGAGTGAAAGCTGTGCGTTCTGCCGTACTGTGGTAGAAATACACGCGTTTTGTGAGGATCCAGTATGAACTGTGTGCGATAAAGACACCCACAGAGGTAGAGGTGAGTGGAAAACCGTTCCCATGGTTATCAGCTGGACCCATCTTTATTTTCTCTTCCTGCCCACGGCGGGGGTCGCTGCCAGAGAATGAGTAAACACAACAAGCTGTGTCACATCCCAGTTCTCAGTCTCATCAGGAATCACTACAGAACCCCACAATGCTTTTCTTGTTGTGCTAATGTAGGTCAGAACGATATGAGATATGAGAGGAAGAGAAAAACAAGAAGATGCAGAAATCTAAAAAAACATGAAGAAAAGAGAAGAAAGGCGGAGTGATATCAAAGCGTCAGACTGAGTCTGTATCAGTGACCCTGTAACCCACATCCTCTAACACTGAGCTCCTGAAATAGGCTGTTTTTGCTCACAATTGTCGAGCCTTTGTATACAGCTTCCTATGTTAGTTCAAGGAGAAGTTTGTTTGAATGATGAGAGAATAAAAAGCCTAAAATGGGCTTCCTAAACATGGACGCTTCAAAGGAAAAGAACCATTTTTGTTTTCTTGTTGATTCAGTTCATTTGTCTGCAGGCCTTCCAGTTAGCTAAATAAACAGGAGCCCGCCGGACAGAAAATCCTGCCGGTCACACAGACGGTTCCCCGACACCTCACCTACAGCCCTTCAAAGACTCTGAAGTCTGTGAAGAAATGATGTGGATTGCCAGTGCTGCAGAGGCAGACAGCAGCCACCGACTGCTCCTCTTACAGTGGCACTGTATGCACTTTGGACCTGCCTTATAAAATCAGAGCCTCTGAATACTTCACATGCTTTCTCTGACCTTCAGCTCCCAGAAGAATAGAAGCAAGCGTGCCTCGCTCCTGGTCGAGGGATTAAGTAGTTTTATTATGTTTACAGGAGGACGAGGTGAAAACGTGGCGGGCCACTTGAGGGAAGCTGAAAAATCTCATTTTAACTGCTGGGATCATTTATCAGCAGAGGTGGAGGTCCAGCTCCCAGCTATTCTTCTTCTACCTTCTCTTGTTTAGTCCTTCTAATTTATACCTTCACATTTCAGCATTTCTTCATTCTTCCTCCCCCCGTGTGTGTTACAACCTGATCTCTTCTTCTCCCCAGTCCTCCTCTGAGTCTTCTCTCTTACTTTAATAATTCTTGTTGTATGTAAGCCAGCACAGGTGACAGCTTTACAGCTTCTCTCTGCCAACCCTCTAATCCTCACCGTGATTTAACAACTCCTCTCCCTCCATCCGAACCTCCCCACAAATCCCTCCTGTCCTACTTGAACAATGAAAAATGTAATATCTTTTTGGTTTCTCAAATCTTAAACCTGCCACAGATCTTTCTCTTTCTCTTTCAAGTATTACTGACTCATTTCCAACAAAATCCCTAATAATCTCTAATAATCTTTATCCCTAGCTGCTGCTGTATGTAGATCCAGTAGACCACACTCTTCTTCTTCTGCAGTAGTCAAAGAAGTACTTTAACTGCTTACAATTAGATCAAATACAAGTCCTTGGTTTGAAAGCGGGTAAGCAAAATGCACCTAAAGAAGCAAAAGTGAAAGTTCTTACTATGGACTAAAACTGTGAAAACATCCCCACTTCCCACTGTGTAATGATGATGAAGAATATGGTAGAATGAGGCTTTACCACCTTCTTCTGCTCACCTCATCTGTAATTACAGACTTAGATTCACAAGCAACCATATTTAAACATGAATGGTGGCGTGCTAAGCTAGGCCTCAGTCACATAAGCCTAGAGACGAGTTGGCAGCCTCCAGTCTCTAGGGAGCAACCGGCTTGTAAGTGGTTGCTGGCAGCCGCTGGGTGAAGCAGTTGCAAAGACGGTGCTACATGAAGTTTGCATAGAAGACCTGACTTGTCTGCATTTACTGTCAGAGCTGCAGTGAAAAAGTGTGATGCAAACACAGGATTAGGGGAACAGAGAAACTTCACTGCTGCAACCGACACAGCTCAAAGGCACAACTTTCACTTCATTTTTCAGCCCGGTGGCCACTTAAATGCTTGCTTAAACATTTGTAGGTTTCTAAAGTTCTAACGTTTTTTTCCAGGATAAATCAGATTTCTGGATTCTCATTTAGTTTAATTAGTATATCAACTAATTTAGAAAATAACTGGCTGATTAAAACCAAACTGAAAGCATTGCTATCCTACGCTCTGCAGTATATTTGTGTTTTTGTGGGTATTGGGAGGTTCACATCAGTCTGCAGTGAACAGGTGCACAGCTCAGGCAGAAGTTCAGACCTGGGGCCCCCGAGCCAGCAGGCACCCACTGGTACCTGATTATACAGCTCTATTCATCTCTTGTAGCAAGCAGAACAAAACAACATTCTTGGTTTGCTGACTGTGGGTTTAAGGTCAGACAGACAGGCAGGGTGGTAACAGCACCAATGTGCAGCTTATGCAACACTTACACAATCTGAATACACAAATACACAAGCATGTATGGAATGCATGAGGACCCTTTAAAACACAACACCTCTCAGATTCATCACAAGCACAGCAGAAATGCTAATCATCTATCCATCAATTCATCATGCATCCAATCATGCATCCATCCCTCATTCCTTCAATCATCCATCCAATCATCCATCCATCCATCCAGCCATCCTTTCAATCATCCATCCAATCATCCATCCATCTATCCCTCCAATCATCCCTCCCTCCATCCATCCATCATCCCTTCAATCATCCACCATCCATCCACCCATCCATCCAGCCATCCCTTCAATCATCCATCCAATCATCCATCCATCCATTCATCTATCCATCCCTTCAATCATCCATCCAATCATCCATCTACCCCTCCAATCATCCCTCCATCCCTCCAATCATCTCTCCCTCCCTCCATCCCTCCAATCATTCCTTCCTCCATCCATCCATCCATCCCTCCAATCATTCATCCATCCATCCATCCCTCCAATCATCCCTCCCTTACTCCATCCATCCATCCATCCATCCATCCATCCATCCCTCCATCCCTCTATCCCTCCAATCATCCCTCCATCCCTCCAATCATCCCTCCCTCCATCC
Source organism: Pterophyllum scalare (assembly GCA_024447675.2). NCBI lineage: Eukaryota > Metazoa > Chordata > Actinopteri > Cichliformes > Cichlidae > Pterophyllum > Pterophyllum scalare. Next base: position 100,813 of record JAMQGT020010553.1, read on the forward strand.
CTCCAATCATTCCTTCCTCCCTCCATCCATCCATACATCCATTAATCCCTCCATTCATTCATCCATCCACCCATCCCTCCCTCCATCCCTTCAATCATCCATCCAATCATCCATCCATCCCTTCAATCATCCCTCCCTCCCTCCCTCCTAACTGCATTTTTCTACTCCCTGTACAGTATTTTTGTTTGTCTAGTTGTAATTAGGAAAACAGATAACACAGATTATAATGCTAATGAATTCTGAATCTTCCAAATGTTACAGTAAGGAAGATGTCCGGCTGTTACAGCCTGTGGATGGGCTGCTTCTACAAATCAGAAGCTGTCTATATTATCTGCATACTTCTCTTCATTAAATGCTAAACTATGCTTGCACCAACATAACACAATATTAAATTTGTTCATTGGTGCTTTGAAAACTTGTATTTGATGAGCTTTCATTGCATATTTGTTATAAGCAATATTCAAAGGAAGTAAAGTACTGTACAGTAGAAACTTTGACAACCTACTTTCTTTGGACGAGGAAGACACAAATTGTTGGTTGTGGACAACACGTTCCAGAAATCATCAAAGTAAAAGCATTAAGAGGCAATAAATCTCAGTGTTTTACTTGGGCATTTCAAAAGCAGGGGAAACTTTATGGAGACATCACTGGCATGTTGTGCTGAGGTAAAAGCATTTACAAAGCAAAAGCAGATGCTCGCAGATGATTCTCTAATGGATGTTGAATATTTACGATGTAATATTTTCCGTCTGCTGTGTTTCTTTAGCTTCACTGTTCTTCTTTTTACAGCTGTGAGGACTTTGACTTATGCGCCTCAGTACTTTTATGCTATCATTTTAAGATCACAGGGATACGGTGACTTTATCGACACTGCAATCCTTATACCACCACTGGGTCTGAACTCCTGTGTTCTCAGACATCCTCAGATCTCGACGCGCTCATAAAAACCTTTAAAAATTATATAATATATATCATATCTGCCGATTTGTGATTTACAGATTTGTGTAAATGATCTCCTTTTCTACCACATCCCAAAAATGTTCTACTGGCAACAGATCTGGTGATGGGGGAGGTATTTCAATTCAATTTAATTCTATTTTATTTATAAAGCACCAAATCACAACAACAGTCACCCCGGGGTGCTTTATATTGTAGGTAAAGACCCTACAATAATTAGAGAGAAAACCCAACAGTTAAAATGACCCCCTATGAGCAAGCAACAGGCAACTGAAGCAGAAACCACTTTCACCTTTGGGTTGTGCATCATCTGGTCTTTGATCACCAGTTTTGGTGGGTTTGTGCCCACTGCACCAGGTTCCTACATCTGGGTCCTCTCCTGACAGGAGGGTGTATGTGGCACATTTGTTATTTACCACAATATGTTAAGATGCTGATCCCGTAGATGAACTCTGCCACCTTGGACAGCAGATAATAGGGCTGTGTCTACCCTCCGTGAGCTCTGCACTGTAGCACATGAACTAGGCCTCCACCGGCTGCAGGTTCTGGTTAGAGTGACTCTTGAGCAGATGAATGATATTAAGATGGCCACAACAGCAATCTGACCAACATGTCAGCTGGCAGGAAAAACTCAGGACAGTAAGGGCAGGTGCTAGCTAGCAGTAAATGAAGCTTTAAAATAAGAGCGAGGGGGCTGTCCACAACTCAGCCAATTGTGGATTGCATCGTTCTGGATGGATAAAAAACAAAAAAATGCTTAAGCAAGTTACCGAATTGTCTTCAGCGGTCATTAAGATGCCTGTGCAGTATATTCATGGCATCTCTTTATCAACAAAGCATGTCATTCTGCAGAAAAGCTGCTCATTGGATGCTTTTAGTTGCCAACAACCATGAAACAGTCACTGACAACAGTTTTATTCTAATATCTAAACTCTTGTTTTATATCTGGAGGCTGTGCTGCTGCCACATGATTGTAAAACAGCATAAATAAGCAGGTGTTCAGGCATTCTTAAAAAGGTGTCCAACGGGCAGGTGTTTAGGGATATCCTTCCCTTAGGGTTCACAGATATTCCTTCTCACTGCTTGTTACGTCGTCATAAATGTGAACGACTCGGTTTTTCTGTGAGGAGAACATTAGTGTTGCATTCTCGATTGACAGTCAACCCCATTAAAGCTTATTTGGACGGAATTTACAGCAGGGGTTATAGAAACATCACCTGCAGGTCGAGACCTGCGGTGGATACACGTCTGCTGCAGGTGGCTTTTCACATATTTTTAAAATGCAAGTCAAAGTGCATCACAGCCCATTGCCTCTGTCTTTGGCTCTGAATGTCTCACATTGCCATCATCTTAGAAACTTCTCTTTCGCTCAGTGCAATCTGCTGTAAGAGGCATTCAGAATCAATACAGGCAAATTTCCTTGAATTTAAGTGCCATACTGTGTCCTTTCAGATCCACACTGAGCATGTCTGAGACACGCAGCGATACTACTTTGCTTTATATGTCCAGTCAGAAGTCGATCCTGCGGTCCATTTCATGGCTCTGAGATACTGGAGGATGTCAGACTCTCAACAGGAAAGAAAACAAAATTCTTGAATCGATGACAAGAACGTGAGTGATGGTGAAAGCTTTCGCTGGAAGGATCTGAACAAAAGGAGGCTCGCTCTGACTTGTTTAGCTGCACCTGGAAGATGCTTGGCGTTCCCCTCAATCTCTGCACATGTGCTTACAATCTAGCTTTAATTCTATCATCCATGCTGTCACTCTGTTCTGTGCATACCGCATCTATTGCATGTCTGTGCATCCTGGGTATTTCTCCTGAGCTTTCTCTTCCATGTTTTCCCCTAAAAAGGGGGTTTTCTGAAGGGCTGTTTTTTGAATCTGAACCAAGAACCTGTGAACTCAGTGTGATACTTAGAGCATAGCTTGAAAAGCTCCTTAAGGCATGTTAGGTTTGCTACATTATACTGAATAAATGCATTCTGACCTTAGCTATCATTAATACCAATTACAGAAATGAGCAGTTTCTTCTAAATAAGATGAGTAATTTGTAATCGGCACTCAGCTCAGAACAACAAGGGAGAAAGGGCCTTACTTTTGCTATGAGGGGGAAAGGCTGGTGATTAGAGTGAGGTCCAAGAGGAAACCAGAGATTTGATTTGGTATTTATTAGGAACAGTTTGATTCATAACAGGGAGTCCAGACATGTTTTCAATCAGCATTAAAGACTCCAAGGAGACTGTCTGCTTTTTAGTTCTTTTCTTTTTTTTACTGTGAGAAGCAGACGTGGTTCAACACAAACTAATTAATGTGGAACTGGAGTAATGGCTGCTTAAAACTGTCGTGATACAGTCATGTGAAAAGGAACTCTATGCAGTCCTGTGAAAAACAAAGTACAGCCTCACTCTGAGGGAAGGCAGCAGCCAGATGCTTCTAATCAGATGAACTGATCATCAGCAAGCGTGAGCGCCTCTATAACAGCAGAAGTTCTGGCTGTTTGTACTGGAGCAATCAGGTGTGTCTTAACACGATGCCAATCTTCCCAGGAGAGGACGTCCCAGCAAATTCAGCCGTGCAACGCTCAGAGAGACTGCAAAATAGCCAAGAGCTGCATCGCAGCGTCTACAGGCCTCAGTCAGCGTGTTAAAGCTCAAGTTAGAAAAAGACTGAGCAAGTGTGGCTGTTTGTCTCTCTAAAAGCATGACAGCGTGGTTTAGCTTTGCAGAGCTGCATCTCACCAAACCACAAGAGCTCTGGAACAATGACGAGACCAAAGTGGAGATGTTTGCCCTGATGCACAGCAGCAGGTTTAAGAGGAAACCAAACACACTGGGAAAACATTCCTGCAAAAGGGAAAAATATGGCTCAGTTAATTTTATTGGTTCTTTTAGGAAACTTTTTCTTGTTTGTATGTTTTGGGATGTTTTTCCTCGTGACTGTGTGCTGCTGCATGTGCTTACAGAGCTCTGCCTGAATTCAAATGTGACAAATATTCTGGGCCAAAGGACGGATGTCTTTATAAGCTGACGCTTTTGTCTGACTCCTTGTCCAAGCAAGGAGATTAGGAGATCACCTATGGAATCTAAATGGAATATTGCACTTAGAATCCTGGTGGAAGTTTGCTATTGCTGCATAAGTTTTACCAGGGAGGACACCAGGGATAACAAGACAGTGCAGTGCTTATTGAGGAAGATGGAAGTCTCAACATTGAAGTTTACAGGAAGCCCACACACAGACCAGTGTGACTCCCACCACCCTCTGGAACACAAACTTGGGGTGATCAGGAGCCTGCAACACCAGCAGAACAGTTCCCTCTGAGGCAGAAGGGAAACAAATGGCACACACACACATATTAAGAAAGTCCTCAAAACATGTGGTTACTCCAAATGGACTTTAATCAAATCAGCCAAGATGCACAGGAAAGAAGGTCAGACAAAAACTAGGGAGAATAAGAATGACAAGAGGAACAACATTGTCATCCCTTATGTGGCAGGCTGTCAGAGAAACTTAGAAGAATGTTCTCCAAGCATGACATCTCAGTATACGTCGAAACCAAGACACACCCTAAGGCAAAATCTGGTTCATCCCGAGGACAAACCCCCCAAACACAAGATCAGCAATGTAGCTGATGAGCTCTGTCCAGTGCAGTGAAGAGTGCTTGGACCTCTGCACTGGAGAAACCAAACAGCCTCTTCACAAACAAATGGCACAACATAGAAGAGCCACCTCGACAGGACAAGACTCAGCTATACGTCAGTATCTGAAGGTCAAAGGTCACTCTTTGAGGATGCCAACATTTTGGACCAGGAAGACAGATGGTTTGAAAGAGGAGAAAAAGAAGCATCTATGTCCACTGTGAACAACCATCATTGAACAGAGGAGGTGGATTATGTCACCAACTTTCCCCCCTTACAGTGCTGTCCTGAGCTCCCTCCCCAGGCGTCTTAACCCCCATTCATACCTTTGTTCCAGTGACCTCAACAGGTCACGTGAAACAATGGAGCAAAGTCCTAAATTGGTTTCACCTGAAACCACTGACTGTAATGACCCACGCCTCCTCTCACACCTTGGCACATGTGATTATGCACATGACCAATAGAGGGTCATAAACACCTCCAGGGGACCACGCCCACTACGGTTTAAATACCTGGCTCTCTTCACCTTTGGTTTGAGAACTGAAGAAGCCTTTCAGATGAGCGGAGAAACGTCTTCAAGAAACCAAAAGAAGTCCAGTCGCCTTTTTTCAGAGACTTTGCTACTGGTACAACACCCCTACCCACTGTTGTGCAAACATTTTTGCATGTTTTTGCTGGGGGATCTACACTCCAGAAACCATAAAAGTTGCATTTCTGGTTTCTGGAGTGTATACTCCCTGATGTGTTTTGTCTTTTGTGGTCATGGTACATTTATATTTTGAATAATGTCTGATTGCCTGGAATTACATTGATCGTGGACCAGTGACTTCAGCAGTGACTTTAGTTTCCTGAAGCTGCCTGGGTGAACCTTTCAGTGTGCCACAGTCCAGTGAGCTACAAAGACACCAGAGTCCCTTTAGTCCACAGTTCATTAACCACCTCACAGAAAGAGAACCCACTGGTTTCACTTTAAGGTGAAACTACTTTGTGGTCAAGCAGGCGCCGCACCCAAGACAAGAGCATGCCGGGTCTTTTTCCACAGTGATGACTGAGCCAAGAGTCAAGACAAACAAACAGTATTGTGGGAACCAAGTTGCTCTCTATGAGGAATTCTGGGAAGAGGAAATTTTCTTTTCTTTTCCTATGAGCACTGCTTGTCCCTCTATCTGTCCAAGGCCTTTAGGAAATATTCTCTCACTCTGGGGGTTTCTGGGAAGAGGAAAAGAGCTGATGTCACTCACTTCCACAGAAGGACAGAGAGGACAAGGAAACGGGGCCCCCTGATTCTTAAACAACCATAATTTTGTAGTTAGTCATATATTGTTGCGTTTTCTTCAACTGCATTGTTAGAGAAACGAGACTTAAACACACCTGCAGCCTGTTATTTAGGCTGAGCTTGTCTGACACGATGTTTAAGAAAATCAAGGTTAGATTTCATTGTAAGTTTATCAGTGTGTCAGGCCATGTCTGTGCCCTTTAAATAAATAAAAGACACTAACTAATAACTTAAGAACTATATTAAAGATGAGGTGGGCTTTTTAGCCATGTTTATGGTTCATTTATGGTACATTTATATTAGATAGTAATGTGGGTTGGTCCTGCCACCACCCCCAGAATACCTCAACCACTTTTAGACGGAGTGCCATTAATGTTACAGAGGGCGCTCACGACAGTAGAAACCCGTCTTCTGTTTCAACTGGATGGAGGACGTCATCGGCCCGAGTGCTTCGTGCGCTTTGTGCCCACATGGCTCCAAACTCAAAAGGCACAAAACGGAGTGAGTGGGATCATTCGCTGCACTGCATGAACGTGTCTGCTGAGGTGATGGAGGTGAGGTATGTGCCAATGGAGCCAATCAGTCCACTGAGCCATCAGCGCTGTGGCAATGATCAAGTGTTTGTCTAGTTCCAACTTGAACTGTATCTCCGAACATTTCCTTGTAGTAACATCTGAAAGAGACGACCCTGTAGTTCCACCTGAGGGCACGCATGATTGGAAGACCTCTGTTCTGTTTTGCCTTGTTATCACCACTTTATTACAACATTTCTCAGCAGCTTCCTGTCCACAGTTTACACCAGGGACCAGCTGATTACACTTTAGTATGCTGCCATGGTAACCAGAGCATGGCATCCCCACAGAAATCAGCGAATGACATAAAAAAAGCCTCGACGTCAGTGAGCAGAGTGGAGAACGTAGGAGCTAAAGGAAGTCTTCCTTTCTCTACCCACTCACTGTGGGCTGAGATGTAGTTTATAGCACATACTTCAGTATCCCCACGCTGAAGGTGATACACTGCTCTCCATGTTTTCTGTCTGTCTCCACACACTACTAGAGGACTAAAACAATTTGCTCAGCAGCAGACCTGCTGGTCTGACCCCCATGAGTTCATCCAGCAGGTGCTTTAAAGCTGTGACTGGAAGAAGCCCAGAAGGAAGCAGCCGCCCTCGTGAGAGCACGACACAACGAAGCTGCACAGAGCAAGGCGCTAGGACTTCTGTGTGTGTGTGTGTGTGTGTGTGTGTGTGTGTGTGTGTGTGTGTGCGTGTGTCTGTAAAGGCTCATTTGAAAGGCTGTCTGTCTGATTCATTGCTGTGTGATGAGACTGTGATGAGAAAACTAAATCCATAACAGCAGTTAAGAGGACTGGATTAGTATGCAGTATTTATTCTTTCTGAATGTTTAATGTTGCCTTGTTTAGATTTGAGGCAGCACATGAGTCAGTTCTCCACCTGCTGCAGGTTCTAGTTAGAAGGGGCTCCCATTCTCAGCTGCAGTCCAGGATGGCCTAGCTGGAGTCTGTCCGAGCACACAATCAGATCCTCTTTAGGGAATTAGCTGAAGCATAAGACGTAAGACTGCCACAACAATATGCTGGCCAACGAGCCAGAAATAAGAGGGATAGGATTGTCCCAAAGAGACAAACAAAAATGAAACAATGCTGAAATGAGATGCTAAAAATACACATGTGTGAAACCTGGGCCCTTTAACATTTAAACTCTTTGGTATTTCTTTTAACATGTAAAGTATTTTTTAAATTAACTTTAACTCTTCGTGCTCATGCCACAAACTCATTATATGTCTTTAAAATTACAAATTACAAACTTCATCTCTTCAAATCTGATCAAAACTTAAAGATAATTTTTTTCTTATTTAAGGCACAATGGTATGACCACTGACTCTGTGTGTTACCACTGCCACAGACTGGTGACCTGTGGATGGATGGATGATGGATGGATGCAGCCTTGAAATACTATAGTATGAAATATTGAACTTTATGAATCGTAGCTTATGATCCTAATAAACAGTTTGATCAGAACCAATCCATAAATAAATTAATTAAAAACAACAACTTCTGAATTTCTCACATTGAAGCTGAGTATTTCCACCAGGGGAAGGATATTATCAACCTGACTTATTGGGACAGTCAGTTCTGACATATTGCAATAACACAAGAGTCCATATGTTGGCCTGAGCAGTCAATAAGTCTTCACTGCAGGCTGAAGTTCATAACAGCCTGAAATTCCAATCAGTCTGAAGGGAGCTTTAAAGTTTGGTATGCAGCGAAAGGTGTAAAAGAAATAAATTTAACAGCAGGTCCAACACACAGAAAAATGCAGGAAGATAGAGGTGTTCCTGGTATCAAAGGAGGTCTGAGGAAGGAACAGTGATGAACCAGTGACGGGGTCATGGGCAGCTGAGGCTCAGCGATGAACGTGGGGAGTGAAGGCTGGCCCATGTTGTCCGATCCAACAGACCAGCCGCTGCAGCTCAAACTGCAGAAAAAGTTCATGCTGGTTCTGATAGAAAGGAGTCAGAACACACAGTCCATCACAGTTTGTTGTGTATGAGGCTGCAGACCAGTCAGGGCTGACCCCTGTTCACTGCTGAAAGCACCAACGATGGACACGTGAGCATCAGAACTGGACCAGAGAGCAATGGAAGAAGGTGGCCTGGTCTGAATCATGTTTTCTTTTATGTGGATGGCCGGGTGCACATGTGTCCCTTACCTGGAGAACACCTGGCACCAGGATGCACTATGGGAAGAGGGCAAGCTGGTGATGCTTTGGAAAAATGTTCTGCTGGAAACCTTGGGTCCTTCCATCCATGTGGATGCTCCTTTGACACGTACCACCTACCTCAGCATTGTTGCAGACCATGTGCACCCTTTCATGGAAACGGTATTCCCTGATGGCTGTGGCCTCTTTCAGCAGGATAATGCTCCCTGCCACGAAGCAAACATGGTTCAGGAACCGTTTGAGGAGCACAACAATGAGTTTGAGGTGTTGACTCGGCCTCCAAATTCCCCAGATCTCCATCCAATCGAGCATCTGTGGGATGTGCTGGACAAACAAGTCCGATTCATGGAGGCCTCACCTCACAGCTTCCAGGACTTAAAGGATCTGTTGGTAACATCTTGGTGCAGATACCACAGCACACCTGCAGGGGTCTAATGGAGTTAGTGCCTGTAGCTCAGGAGGTAATTGGAAGGGTGGCGGTTCGATCCCTGGCTCCTCCAGTCTGCGTACCAAAGTATCCTTGGGTGAGATACTGAACCCCAATTTGCTCTCCGATGCAGCCGTCGGAGTGTGAATGTGTGTGAATGTTAGACAGAAAGCACTTAGCTGCAGAATGACGTGCCTGTGTGAATGTGTGTGAATGGGTGAATGAGGCATGTTGTACAAAATGTTCTGAGTGCTCAAAGTAGAGTAGAAAAGCTCTATATAAGAACCAGTCCATTTACAGGGATGGTAGAAATATCCTCCACTTTCAAAGAATGGGACTTTTACTTTAAGGAAAGAACGGGACATTCAGCATCCTTTAGAGGCATGCTGGAATGGAAAAAGAGGAGGGAGGAATGTGCAGAATTAACATGACAAATCGTTTCCACATAAAATACTCACAAAACGAAGAATCTCTGATGAAGATGTGTACAAGCACATCCTGATCTGTGTCAGGAGGGTTCAGTACAGGGTCACTGACAAGATTCAAACTCGATCAAATGAACATGAAGACAGAAATGTTTGAATGTTCTTGGTATCTCATGCAGACTTCATCTGTCTTGTAATGGAAAGTGTGTTGTCCACTAAAGTAATCCTCCTTTCATTAGGCGTCTTAGCGAGCAGTGAAAGGAGCGTCTATTCACTGGATGTGGTGGGAACACTGGGAGCAGCCAAGCAAAAAAACAACCAACCAGCGGGGAGGCAACCCCACACAAGCAGACCCTGCCTACATCTCCTCACACAGAGACAAAGCCGCGAATACGTGTGACGCTTAAACTTCTAAAACTTGTCTCCCCCTCCTCGCGTTTCTCATTCCCATTCTCTTCCTCATCTTCATCCCCCCTCCTGTGCCTCAGCCTCACCCTTTTTTTGTAAAGAGAGATGTCTTAAAGAAAAGCGGCCTTCATTCTTCCTGACGGCTGTCACCGGGCCGTGAGCGAGTTTAACAGCGCAGCCTCACACAGAGCCGAGATAACGACATGCACATCGACTGAGCGGTAAAGCTAAAGCAGAGCAATGGCAGGGTACCGTTTCACTTCGGTTTCTTTTTGGAGGACTTACAGACATTTTCATGGCACAAACCAACTTTGAGGTGTATATTTTTGTGATCTGCAGTCATTAACATCTGCACTGAGTTTGTCTTTTCATGCCTCAGGTGGTAGAAGAATGGATCTGATTTCAGACGTGTTTTGCGTTCCTGCTGCAGGACAGCTCTGCAGTTACAGGCACTTATTTATTGACTACCAGGTCGCAAGAACAATGACATTTCATATGCAGTACGTGCTGCTGTGTGGATGGGCGTCTGTTCCTGTAAACAGTGGTTTCTATTGCAGGAAGTGCAGTGAGTGTGTATGCATTAATGCTTTATGGAACCAGACAGCAGACTGGAGACCTGATAGATGACACCTTCAAAGGACGAAGGACGCCGAGTTTTATTCTTTTTTTCTTTTTTTTTTAAAGCCTGTCATGTCCGGCAGATCTTGCAAACAGAACAGTGATCTGAATGCATTATTATGCCAAGCATATTTACTATTCAAGATGAGCTTTATATGTTCTCTATAGGCTCCTCTTGTTAGTGTGTCTCCTTTATTTTATTGGTGTTAATTTTAACATATTGTGACACTGAGTTCGATTTAACATCTACAAAATCAGACCTGACAGGCTTAGGAAAGAAAGGGGAGAAAGAAAGAGGGGAAAAGAGAAGAAGAGAAAAAAAATAGCACCAGTGAGTAAACCAAATAACTCATCACTTTATAAAACATGAAAGATGCTGTCAAAATTTGCAAAGTTAAGATTGTGTGGGCAATACAAAAAATAAATAAAGTTAAATTAAATTTAAAAAAGAAAAGAAAAGAAGCAGAAGCATGGTTACACAAACCAACCATTTTGTGTTGTGATTACAAGAGCATTTTCTGTCATGAAATGTACTTACCAATGAGGGCAGAATGACATAGCTCCACCCACCAGAAGCTAGAGGCGGGCACGAAAGCCCCAGGAAGCCCAGGCCACCAGCAGCCCACTACTACCGAGTTTTATTCAACTATAATTTCTGTGAAACCGTTCACCTGTTTTGGACATTTTTGAAGACTATAACGTGCCTCATAATAAAATATCAGCTCAGACATCCAAATACTTCAGGGACTTCCATCATTCCCTGTTAATACGAGCATATTAATGCTTCGTTTTACAGGCTCATGTTTTCCCTTTCAGCGGGCTCTCTGGCGACAAACCCAAACTCTGCCATCTTGGCTGTAATAGTTTCTTTTGTGTTGGAGATCCACAGCAAACTGGAAAAGCACTCTAACCAGACACTGCAGCAGGTGAAGAGCTGCTTCCAGATGGTGGATTTGGAGGTAATCTGCACAGGCTCAGTGGAGAGCAGCTGATTTATTGCTCTGTTATTTGCCACAAAGGACTTGGAAAATAAAACCTTTGCAGAGCATAAACCTATAGATGGAATAATTTTGTAATTATTTTAAGAAAGCTTGTGCAAACATCTTTGCCACAAATAGAATCTAAAACTGTGATTAAAGCTGGAAAGCTTTGAAGCTTCGACCACTGACATTTAAAATAAGTAATAAAAATCCAGATATAGGAGTCGTCTCTCGTGATCACCACCAACAGCATGCTACCAGTCAAAGCTTTAAAGGTTTTCCCATATTTCCCCCAAAAGCTTCAAAGCCCCCAGGACAGCATCACTGATTCAAATGTGGATGAGCGCCGACAGTCTAAATGAAAGCAGTCACACTGACAGACACACACTAAAATGTGTGACCTTTTTGTGTACAGTACTGCAAATGACAAAAGCTTGACTTAAAAAGCTACAACCTACTTCCAGCCACACCAGAACGATTAACTTAACGATTACTTTCTGCAGCATCTGAAGGACTGTGGCAGGTTCACAACGGTATGCAAGACGTGCTCCCCAACAACAATTAGATCAAAGATTCAACTTTCAGATACAAGTAATCTCCCCTGGACACTCTGGGTTTGAGCTCTCCTAAATGGGTCCAGAAATCCTCCAGTGGAAAGTCTGGAAACTGCCCAGGACGCCTCCTGATCAGACCACCTCCGCTGGCTCCTTTCAACACGTAGGAGCAGCGGTTCGATCGGGGCTCCCTCCTGAGCATCTGATTCTGCTTTAAGGGTGAGGACAGACTCCCCATGAAGGAAATTTACCTGTATTCTTTTTGCCACAAGCAAAAATGTTGCTGGAAAATGGTCTGAAGCCAAGATCTGAGAGAAGCTCTCCCTTCTAACTGAGACCGATGGGCCAAAGCAGGCGCATACTTTATTCCCAACTGCATTCCTGATACAACTGAAGAGAGTGCATGCATGCTGGCTCTCTGTAACTCTTCAATACAACCAGAAGAAGCATTAATATGAGTGACACAAACATGTCACAGCACTGTTACATATTCCAGTGTTCAGCAGAAATTTATATTGTAACACTGTCTGCTGACTACTGCTCTCTTCTAAAAACAGGATTTATGCAGTTATATTAGTAACAGCTATCAGCCGCACAGCGATGGGCAACGGGTTAATCACTTTATGCTTGGACGGGGCTTCACAGTAGGTCGTTTATGCTGAGCAGCACAAATAACACACTTTAAATTCATCATATCCTTCTTCTGTTTCTTTGGAGTAACGCCGATAGACTGAGCTCAGTTATTCAGTGTTTCAGCATTTTTAAGCCACACGAACCCAGAAAAATAATCCATTACACAGAAAGGTCTGGGATAATGTGACATATGAAGGATTAATACATATGCAGCATGTCTGGGAAAAGAAAACAGTTCGTATGAAGCAAGCAGGACATTTTTAAGTGACAGCGGTCAGGAAAGAATCCTAATCATGCCACTGGTGGGTGACAGAGTATGATGGGCCAGGAGAGCGAACAGCAGCCCATATATCAGTCTAACCTCAGTTTCTGGAGTTAAATAAAACCTTTAAATGCAAGTTGTTTAGCTGCCAAAGACGTGTACAGAGAAACACTGCAGAGGCATTCCTAGCCGGGCTGCCAAGCAGTGTGTGTGAGCCGTGAGCTTCCACAGTGTGTATCTGTGGTGTGGATCTCTGCTGTGTTGATAAGGTATCAGGGGAGCAGAGATAACCTCCTGCCACTGCCTCCATAGCTCCCATTACTCTGGCACTGGTCCCAGCCATTGGCATGTACACGCACACACACACACACACACACACAGCTGGATGAACACTGGTACACGCTGTAACTTACTCACACACTCTAAGGTAGCGTCGCACCAGATCCACATTAAATATTTATACTCATATTTCACTGATAGGAACATGAAACCTTAGAGTAACTGTCAAAGTAATAGGAAAAATACACTTTGCTTAGATTCTCGGGAACGCAAACAGGAAAGAAATTTGAAATGAAACTGATTCTATAAACTTGCAGATTATATTTGAAACCTGGAGTTCAGCATTACAGCTGCAGCCATCTAGATTTTTTGGCAGCCCGAAGCATCCGTATGTGGACACAAGGATGAAAAGCTCAGATATCAGGTTATGCCTGTGAGCTGGTGCATTCACAGACCGCAGAGACACAGATACCTGACGACTGGCGCTAAATAACACAAAAAAAATTGAATTTCGTTTACCGAAGTGGAAGCACAAACTTCTTAGTCGGGCTGTTGCTATTTGTCAGATTACTGCATTAAAAAATGCTGCAACAGCACAAACACACCTGTCAATCAGAGCCTACACCACCAAGACTGCAAACTGAACAGAACGATAGAAAAATCCACCCTGAACAGCTGAAGGGACCGAATTAGCTATAGAGGCCAAAACCTTTGGCTCTGCCAGGCTGCAAACACTGCAGCATGGCAGTCTGTCGGGGGGCTCAGTTTGGGGGCCAGTTTCAAGTAGCCATCAGAGGAACTGTAGCTTGGACAACTGCTTCATATTTCAGGCCCACAGGTCCCATCACTGGTTTCTCTTTCATGTATTTCCACCAACTATTAAACTTTTACAGGAGCTGAAGGTTCCTTTGGACCAGGCGCGCCAAAGCAGTTTACATCTTCTATTATAAGTGAGCCAGACCAGGAAAGCTGAAACCTTTTAAAAACCCCTCCAAACGGGTCCCGTTGTGTCAGTGTAAAGAAGTATAACTAACATTCAGTCGCTGAGGTGATTAAAGAAAAGCTTTTATTACTGCAGTAAATCAAAGAAACCATCAGCACGATTCAGAAAGTGTTACTAAGTGAAAGACACATTTCTGTCATTTAATGGCTTATCTATACTTGTTTGCACTATGCTAGGCCACTGGTGATGTCTTTGTAAGTAAGACAGCTGCAATCTCTGCGGCATCTGTCTGCAGCGCCCATCCTGTGAGCCGGGTCGCACTCGCTGGGCCATATGTACATGCATGCACTTGCTTTAGACCTTCGCCTGTCTGCCTGCAAACATTAAGAAAATAATGACGAATCAAAAACAATAACTTTTATAAAACTTTAGCTTAGACCCTGATGACCTCCTCGTCAAAGAAAGGCATAAATGGCCGATCACTACGTGCACATCGTTTCTACGGCCAGATTAAAACTCGGATCAGAACTTTTCCGTGGACCCTGAACAATCCAATCATGACGTGTTTCCATGCATGAAGCGCTTGAACAGAACAAATTATTCTGACATGCACAGAATTTTGCATCTTTCTGGAAAAGTTACCGATGTAAAGAAACACCTCCGTCTGGATGTCTCCTTTTATTGCCACCTTGCTGCCAGCCACAGATTTCGGTTCCTCCCCTCCCTCACATGACCTTTGTGTCATTCTTCTTTCTGAATGGACCTCCATCGTGTCCTCGTTATGTTGATGTAACAGACATGTTGGGATCATTTCACCCGAACACCGGAAGAAGGATGCACCTGGATCCCATTAACGATCGGTATAACCCACCCATCTCCATCGGAGGGAGCGTGATCGGGTCAGAATCTTTGGACTGTTTACATGAAGCATTTTTATTCCAGTCAGGCTTTTAATTTAAACCTCATCATGTGAGGGCAGAGGGCTCCTAAAACTACTGAAGAAGCAGCTGTACAGATGTTGCTGTCTATAACCACTGGAATCAAAGAACTGTTTAAGATACAAATATGTTTAAAATGCCTTTTCTCCTCGAGGTCCTTTCAAGACCCTTGGTTGCATTTTGTGACCCTCCCTGCTCTTAGAAACCGAGCTTGCGTTCCTGAGCTATGCTGATGTGTCAGCATACCAATATCTCTGAAGAAGTCATTAGCAGGGCTCCAGTTTTCTACTGTTTGTTTTCTATTCGCAGCTTGCTAACAGTTAAATCATCTGAAAATGTGGGAGCACCACAAACATTCTGCAGTCTTCCTGTTTATTTATTAGAGACTCTCGTTTGTCCTACTTTCACCTCATTCTCCTCCGTCTCTGTCAGTGGAAACATCTTCTGAGCTGAACTTCACTGTGAACTCACACAGGAGCATTCAGTGAGGCTCACAATCAAACTCTTCCTGGATACTCAGTCTTTAACACACACACACACATTCACACACACCCTACAGGAACTCTGCGGGACCTTTATTATTTGAACGACAGGAGGAAACAATGGGATTAGCTGGAATCGGGAGCTGTGATGTTTAAGAGAGAGCAGTTACACATGCAAATGTTCTTGTAACAGCTTTAATAAAACTGTTTTTTACAGCACTGAAGTGGGAAAGTGTCACAAACTCAGCACCCTTTGTATCGTCGAAGTGCCTGACATTAAACTTCTGCAGTCGGGTCTGATTGTGTCTTTTGATTTGAGGAGCAGGAAGCAAATAAAGTGTTCCTGGGAAACAGAAGAGGCATTTTTAAAGCACACCTTCAAGTTGTAAAGGACAGGAGGTGTTCCTGTGCACAGACACACATAGATGTAGCATCCACATGTATACACATACACAAACACACTAATACAATCTCTTTACAATTATCTAAAGGCTGGGAAGTCACGTCAGGGTTGAATTGAGATGATACTTATACAACAAAGAGAGAAATGAGACACAGGAGTATAAAGCTGAGCAGGACTATCCAGAGAGGCCTTGTGAATTTGGTGTGTGAACATTTAGAAGTGAAAGCGCTCGGGCCACATTCCGTTAAAACGACTGGCTTCCTTAGAACCATCTCAGCTCAGAATAAATGTTCACAGGTCTAGGTCGCTTGTTTCAGGCTGTGAACTCAGGCTGGAACAGACTCCAGAGCTGCAGCGTGTCAGACTCCAGCTTCGGGTGGGTATTTATTCCTTTGGACCAGCTGGGGAGCTGACTGAGACCTGAGATGTGTGTTTGTGTACAGATGGGTGGGGACGTAGTGTAATTACGGGATGTGCTCAGGTTGGATCTCAGTTTGTCACTGCAGGTCTGAAGCTTTCAAATCGCTGATGGATCTGGATGGATTGAAGCAGCTCTTGTGTAGTGTGTTGACAGTAAAACATGCAAACATGAGCTGTGTTTGAACTTCTCCCACACAAACTGCCGACAACAGTGAAGGACAGGCTGAAGGTGGCTACTCTGATTTTTGTGGAAGTCTTTTAAAGCATTTAAAGATGGGAAGAAAAAGAAGCTCAATCCAAACAACTGTGCCATCCTTTGTTTTCCCAAGAAAGGCGGGAGCGCTCTGCAGTGTTTCTGCTCAGCACGACTGCATTTTGTATCAGGTTTTATCTGACTTAGTTTAAATTGGCTGCCTTTGGTCCGCTTGGGGACACCCATTGTGAGAATGAATGTATGCACATGCGGTTTGGCAGGTTAACCAAGCGTTTAAACTACAGATTGCTTATAAAGGTGCCCACAGCGAACACTTTCTAGTTTCAAGCCTCATTAAATACAAGAGGATGTTCAGTGATAGGTTATGGTCCCATTAATGTGCAGATGGACAATAAAGCCTGCTGTAACCACTGTCAGCACACAGTGTTGCTCACTTTCAGAACAGCTTAGATGGTGATGACAAAACACTCGATTAGAGGCTTCGAAGCCACGTCTGTAAAACTGGATGATGTCGCAGTGGCTGCAGGTTTAAACATCTATTATATGCAGATAGGTAATCTACTGTTTCTCATATTCAGCAGGCTGCAGAAGCTGAATCAGCATTAGGCTCTTCTGTATGTGGTACAGCAGTGGATACGGTTCAGTTTTAGACTCAGTCTAAATAATACTCACAATGAGGCATTCATTTTCTCTCTGAATCAGGATTTTGAAAACAGTATTTTAACCTTTTCTGGGTGGCTGTGGCTCTGGAGGTAGAGCAGGTCATCTACTAATCAGAAGGTTGGCGGTTCCATTCTGGGCTGCATGCCAAAGTATCCTTGGGCAAGCTACTGAACCCCAAGTCGCTCTCCGACGCAAGCGTTGGAGTATGAATGTGTATGAATGTTAGACAATAAAAGCACTTAGCTTAGTTACACATGGAAGTGCTTGTATGAGTGGGTGAACGTAAACGTGCTGTATAAGAACGAGTCCATCTACCTTTACTCCTCTCTGTCAGAGGCAGAACTCCAGCAGCTTGTTCCAGTTCAAAGAGCTGTTGTTGACATGGCTGCAGTAGTATTTCAGTGCATATTAAAGTGATGGAAAGGAACTTATGGAAACATTTACAGCACAGTTTAATGGTGATGTGGAGAGAGTGGAGGTGAAATCTGTGCCTCTGTGATGTTAAAAATATAGACTTAAACTAATGACACACATTTCCTCATGGCAGTAATTAAATTCAGCTTCAATCCACAGCATAACTCACATTCTTTCAAACTCTTGATAAAACACCAACAGGACTAAATGTAATGTGTGCAAACATGCACTGTAAGTGGAGGGGACTGTAATTACTGCAAGTCGCTCTGACTTCCTGGTAGAAAGGAATGAACTAATAGCTTGTTGATGATTAAGAAGGCCACTTCTAATCAACCTCACTCACACTGTTGATGTGCCGAAGGTTGAGATGCTTTGATTCTTATCATCACGCTAACACGAGCAGCAGGACAGCAGAGTCAACATTAGCGTCAATCCTGCAGGTTAAAGGTGTGGAGTTCCTGGCTGCTTGCTTTTCTCTACTGCACTCTCATTCTTTGTGTCGTTGATCAAACCGAACAGGTGCTGTAATATTGATCAGCAACAGCTCTGCCTTCACTACTGTTGACTTAACCCGCGAATTCCACATCGATAAAATAAATGGCAGCTGGGACATACATACATGTGCAGTCTGCTATGTGCACTTCTGGTTCTTCTTTTCTCCCTCCCCACCAGCCAGTCGCAGAGATGACTGCCCCTCCCTGAGCCTGGTTCTGCTGGAGGCTTCTTCCTGTTCAAAGGGAGTTTTTCCTTCCCACTCTCACCAAGTGCTTGCTCACAGGGAGTCATTTGATTGGTTTAATTGTTGGGGTTTTCTCTCAAACACTGTAGGGTCTTTACCTTACAGCACTGAGACAAATGTTGCTGTGATTTGGAAGTTTGCAAATAAACCTGAATTGAACTGAAATTTACATTAGCCACTCTGTTTCTCCCAACATGCCTCCTGTTTTTTCCCCCAAACAAAAACACCTTAAAAACAGTCATTTGGGCTTAAAGCTATTTAGTTTTTCCAGTTTGCAAAGCAGAGAATGAAGCAGAGGGGCTTCATTATAAGATTCTCCCCCTGCATTAACTAAAGCATTTCCAGACAACTCGTCTTAGCTGCAACACACTCCGAGGTGGTTAGTGTGTTTGTATGTGTGTGAGAGATGCAGAGATTACAGTAAATTAAAGGTTGTTACAGTGTAACATTGTAAAATGCTAGCTCCTGTGAGAGGGACGCATGACTGTGGAGAACAATAAATGACATCTAGGCCTCATTAGGGGGCAATGATGTGCGTCATTGACTAACTGTTCACATGTGCGTCTTTTACAGTACAGAGAAGAAAACAAGTACACACGTAACAGAGTGAGATCTATTTGAGCAGCAACAACTTTTTGCTGCTTCACTTCTCTACAAGCTGCAGTTTGAGGAAGTGCATCTTAGCCACCAAATGTGGGGTCGGTGTGCGAGGCTTCATCTCTACTACTGCACCGAACCGGCCCTCTCGGCTGTGTTTGTGCTGTTGGCGTTGTCTGTGGGGCGCTATCACTTACACTCTGGTGTAAATACAGTCATTTATAGCAAACTGTCGACTTGATGTGTACAGTAAATTCAAGACTTGAACTAAATTATTGCATTATCATTTATGTTAGTGTAACGCTTCAGAACGAAGTCTGAAACTGTGAAACGTCCGTCACGTTCTAGAGACGGCCCACCAACATTGGAAGCAAAGATTTCTGGGAAGCTGCTGAGAGTTACTGCCCCCTAGGACGCTTCCTCCAAAACTGCACATTTTGCACTTTGGCTGTTTCCCACTTGCTGATTTGTTCTGCCACCCCCCCCCCTCACTTTTTTACCTTGACTTCCACTCGCTGGTTAAGTTTAAGCACTATAAGCTACTTGGCTAGGGTTCTGGGAAGATTGTGGGTTTATAACACTGCTCTTCAGAAGAGCAACAAATGACCAGCTGGGAGTGGCACAAACCAGTGTGTCAGGGCACGAACGCCGAAGGACACCTTGCTAGCACCCCATGCTCAAAGGTTCCTCTTTGCTTGAGCGTTCGTACACTGAAGTACGAGCTGAGGACACTGAGGTTCTAAGAACTTTTAAGGTCCATCTTCTTGCAGTGTGAACAAACAAAAGCAGGACTTCCTCCAAGAAAGCAGTGAAAGAGTTCCCGTGGTCTGAAATCCCTTTACGCTGCCCACGAGCCAGTAAGTGTACATCCCATTTACAGTAACGGCACACACATCCTTCAGCTTTGTGTTCAGCAGCAGGAAACAATGGCCTCTAAAATAAAGTCTTCTATGTCAGCTACATTGTGCTGCTGTAAGTCAAATAACCGTTTCCCCCGAGGATATGAACAAAACAAAGAGTTTCTTCTGTGCGTGTCTGTGCTGGGACTTTATGTAGGAAAGCCTGGTGGGCAGCTGACTGCACTGTACAATATGTGCATGGCAATCAAGGATGTGGCTGCAATACTGGGCTCCATTTGGAAGCTGTAGTGCAGGCATGATGAGTCAAAGCATGCACATACATACTGTATACATGTTTTTATAACTCCGGTCACACACAACAAGGGAAGAAATGAGCATCACTGAGTGTTTCCAACCCCGAGGATCAACATACTCCAGCGTGGTCTTTTGTGGAAGAATTAAGTGTTGCACTGGGCCAAAGCCTGACACATCTGTACCACAGCTGGAAACTGACAGCAGGCAGTTACCCACAGTGACTGTGGTACAGGAAAGATACAGTAAGATGCAGTATGACGTAAGTACAGATGATCTGAAATAAAATAATCAGTGCTCAACTTTTTTGGCGTCATAGTCTGAAACGAGGCTGAACAGCTCATTTGGTTTCCCTCTGTCCTTTCCTGGTATTCATTTCTGTTTGGAGAGGACTTATCTGAGCCGAGGTGGAGCCGAGGCGGAGCTGAGGTGGAGGCATGTGATCAAAGACTCCTGATGTTTGTCCTGAGTCTGATCCCAGTTTGTGAAATGGTGCCAACCTCTAATCTCTTCACTCATGTCTCTGGAAATGATCCCTTATTTTCCGTCTGTTGGGTTTCCCATGTTCTGATTTGTGTGCATAAAATTAATATTTTCCACTTTCACAGGGCAAAAAGATAGCACTGGGAGTCATTACACCGCTCACACCATTCGAGTCATACGTGTTTTTATTATAATACAAAGAGCAAAAGTAATACACAATCATTTATCGTCTATTAAAAGCAGTTTGTTGGCCTTCAAACATCAAAGTCTGTTTAAATCTAACTGCTGCTTTCTCTGCACAAAATACTGCAGAAGACACACAGTGTAACTGAAGTACTTTTGTGTCCATGAACACAAACAAATGCACTGCCTTTCCATTTTTCTGATACTTAATGAAGCATAGATCAAATGTCCAAATGGCAGCAGTCAGACTGATAACTGCAAACTGCAAACTGCCGATATCTCTGCTGCATGTCATTCTTCCACACATATCCAGCAGCAGCTGACACTGAGAACAGTGCCCTCTCTCCACTGCACTGACTCTGTGCACAAGTCTCAGCTCTAGTTCTGAGCAACTGAAACAAAGAGGCCTCTCATGTGGCTGTGCAGCAATATTCATTCACAAGGTCCTTTGTTAAATCTCAAAGACTCAGACCACTAAAATAAAATACAACCATCAAGCAGAAATATCATGAACCAATTAAAATGAAGCATTTTAGTGCACTCACCTTAAAACAGAGGCAGGACACTTTAAGCCTGGTGGGAAAATCATGGCTGCTATAAGCAGTGAAGTAACAGAGGACGTAGAATCCTCTGTTTAAATTACATTGATCTGAGCCCATTATTGATATTACGGCGACTAGCTCTGATTTCTGGACAAAAGAGGCAACAATCAGTTTATCTTACAGATAACTGACCTGCAAACACACCGTGTTGTTCACACCCGTTCAGTGTCCTCCCAGAAAAAGGAAAATCTTTGCTTTGATTCAGGAATGAAGCCAAAACTTGGAACAAGTTTAAAAAAAAAAAAGATTTTGCCACAGCAGCTTTATTTGCAGTGTAGATGGACAGGAAGTGGGGAAGACACAGGCAGATCGGTGGCAGGCCGACTGAACCAGCACCGCCAGGCAACATGTATGTGGTCGCCTGCTTCACCACTGAGCTACCTGGGCGCCCTGAAAAAACCTAATTTTAAATTAATCAGAGGACAATATTTTTCATCTGGCTGCAATTTTTATTTATTTTATGCATTCCTGCTTAAAGCACAGGAGAGTAAAGTTAGAGGATCAGATTTTACTTTCATTTCAGACGCTCGTATCGACGTCTGACCTCCCAAAGAGTCAGGTTTGTAACTCTGTAACCAAACGCACAAACGTGTGTCTGTGTGTGTGAGTGTGTGTGAGTGTGTCTGTGTATGTCGCAGAGAGGAAGGAAGTGCTCGGATTGGCAGAAATACTTTATTGTTGTCTCAGTCCTGATAAGTGGTTATTAATTAGCAGACTGGAAAAACACAATAATACAATAGAGTCTGAAAGTGCTGTTGTTGGGAAGGGCAGGCTGTTTGTGTGCCAACTTATACAGACACACAACCAGATGGTCTGCAGACGTGTGTGTGAGTCTTTTGTTCACTGACCAATACAGCGAGCTAATAAAGACAGAAGAGAGAGTAAAAATTAGACCGACAGCTGTGTTACTCCTTTAATTCTCGCTCCTCTGAATGACACCTGTATCAATATCAATATTGGAGCAATTATGGCGCCTACGTGCTTTTGTCACATCGATTTTTGCTGCCAGCATGTCCAGACGAATTTAAATGATGTCAGCGGTGACTTGAAATCATAAAACAAGCCTTTGTGCTCGATTTCAGACCTCCGTCCACACTCGAGGAGTTTTCCCTTCTGAAAACTGAGCTTTTCCAAACCAGCGCCCAGTGTGGAAACCTGGCACTGCAGGGTGTACAGCGAAGAGGAAAGCAGACTAAAGCTGTATTACAAAGAAAAGGCTGGCTCTCTCATCTTATCAAAAAGAGCACTTCCAAAAAATAAAGCGAATGAAAAATGAATGAATCATCCACAGAGTGATGAAATTCTACAGAAAAAGCCCAGCGAGAGATAACAAAGGAAAAAATAAATAAAGCCACTAAAATGATAAATGGGACCAAACGGTTGTGGGCGTGTTAACTTTGGCAGCACCAAGCCTCTTCTCTAAATACTGAGGACCATAAAATCACATCCATCCTGAACTCTTATCACGCTTGGAGCAGGAGCACCTTATCTCTCTCAGCTGCTAACATTTCTCAGCTCGGGGTTATGTTACCTCATTATGACGTGAAAGTGACTGAGCAAACTAAATCAAACAGACTTCTGTGACACAAAAGGAGCTTCAAAACAAACATCAGCAATAAACTATAAACGCCAGTGAACTCGTGTCGCGCTCAAACACGTCGATGTCGGGTTCGATGAGCTCATAAAATATGGGAAACTAAAGAAGTCGGTGTAGGAAGAACTTCCACTGCACCGTAAACCTAAGAGTGCTGACAGTTACTCGAGTAATAACTGAGGACAGAAACACAGTGCCAGGGGGAGCTACAGTGTGTCTGCACAGGCCACACTAATTGTTGACCGAGTGTGTTGCTGTGTGTCTCATTGTGAATACTCCCTCAAACTGAACATGTGACCTCACTTTACAAGCTGGCTGCTTCTTGTTGCAGCTCGGTTTCAGCAGGTTACAGTAATGCAAACACAAAGTGCTTCTCCTGGTGGTTCATTTTGGTGCTATTGTCTAATTGTATTAATAACCGTGGAATGAATCATTGCCTGAACCATCACCGCTGAGCATCCTTCCGTGCTAACTGTAAGCTGTGCAGTCTCTTGGTCTCGTCTATAAAAACAACACAGGCTCTTGGTTTTCCTTTTTTCTGGCTTATTAATTGTGTGGGACCAAGCTGCAGCACTTTCTCATGGTGAACATGACATCTCAGCCAATCTCCTCCAGTTCTGTCACGCAGGGGCCTGCACTAGAAGCGGGGCAGTGACCCACACTGGGTCCTGACCTTTGGTCTAAGGCAGCACATCCTCAGCTGTGACCCGGCGTCCCGGCTCCTCCCGAGGCAGATATATAAGCGCAGTGCTGCTCAGCTGACGTGTCCTCCGAGGCAGGGACACTGATGTAAGCCTGACTGGGTGGTCCTTTCTGCTCCGTCCGTCTGTCACTCAGTCTCTGTGTATACTTTCAATATCCTTTTCTAACACAGCTTTCCCCACTGGACAAAAAAACACTACAAAAATAGTGTTTTACTTGCTTCCTATTACAATATTTGCCCTATTTTCTGCTCCCAAAAGCCACATTTTACCATCCAATAAATTATAATGCTGGTTTGGACCAATGTTAAATATGATAATATGATAGCAAAATGAAAACTCAGGGTGTTTGTGGCTGGGTTTTGCTGCTGCCCACACTGCAGCAGGAAAGCCTCCAAGATCAACCCTGGATTTAATTAAATGTTTTTCCTACAGGCACTGAAGGGTAAGGCTGGAGTTACTGAACATGTTTCATACTGACAGCAAATGCCACGAGAAAAAAAATTAGAAGGACTTTTTGACGTTCCTCCTCTGATGAGAAGGTCAAACAGTTTCCTCTCTTGGTTGCTGCAGTTTTAGCAAACATTACTCAAACTGGACTAATCTGGCAATTTCTTAGGTCTGCTTTGAGAGACATAGCCACATGGTGGAGCAGTGCTTAGCACTGCTGCCTCACAGCAAGAAGGCCAAGAAGGTTTGAATCCACCACCAGGGCCTTACTGTGTGGAGTCTGCATGTTCTCCCCATGTTTGCGTGGGTTCACCCCCGGGTACTCCAGCTTCCTCCCACAGTCCAAAGAAATGCAGTTGTCTGTCTCTCTGTGTTAGCCCTGTGACAGGCTGGTGACCTGGCCTCTCACCCTTTGGCAGCTGGGATACACCCCCCCCCACTCAAAATTGGACAAGTGGATGGATGGATGATGGTATTTTCAGAGGCAGTCTCAGGGCTACAAGTTGTAGCCTGATTTGCCACAGTGCTGTGGTTTTACCAGATTCAGGACAGAAACAGGAATAATGAATACGCATTAGAAGAGCAGACGAAGTCACTCTCTCTCCACTGTTAGAGGAACACGCTGACATTTTGGAAAACACGTGTTTTCAGGCAGAGTGAGATCAGGATTGGTGGATGGGCACCAATTCCAAGTTTTCTCTGGAACCACATTCCTTCTGTCTGCTGCACATTGCCAAACAATGCAAAGCATTTTTCCTGGTCTTTCTAGACTGGGTTAACACTCAGTGATGCACTAACACTGCAACATGTGAAGGAATACTCTTCTAGGGCTGTAACTCTATTACTGATTCTGTTTGCAGTTTGAGGATGGAGATATTCCATGTGTTTTACATATTTGCATCCTATGTCTCAGTGCCTGACACTCTTCCTGCTCACAGCAGTGATCATGACTGAGATGATTTCTACTTTCAGTCCTTCCAAAAAGGGAATCGGTAAAGAATCGGATCTATCAGCACAATCCCTTTGGCACAGGTGCCACCATTTAAGCCCATTAGACTCGTCCAACAGTAACGCTGCCTAAGCGCTCACTACTTCACAATTTATTTGATTAGTTAGTACCTACAAAAATGGAGCAGATGTGTATGTTCTACACAATGTCTTGGATGGGACCTGCAGACTTTCTGCCTTATTTTCATGGATTATTGTGAGGCTCTGCATCACCCGCTCTTGTCGTTCTGTCATTTGTTCAATTTAGTTCATGAATAAGAGTCTAGACAAAGAAGCAGCGTGTGAATAGAAGCTGAAACACAGATTAAGCAGAAACGTTCTCCCTCTTTGTCCCCTTCACGTACACTCAGGAAACAACAGAGGAGGAAGGAAGAACAACAAAAACGCACACAGAGCATCCTAATGACCGCCAGCCACAATAGAGCCATTCTACAGCTGTGAATGCACATCACCTGCAAGACGAACACACACACACACACACACACACACACACACACACACACAAAGGCAAGAAGGGTTGTTTCGTTAACACCCTGATTCTGACGTACCTGAGAGGACAGGACTGATACAGAGACGAATGCCGTTTGACTTTCATCACTCAACATTTTCAAAGTCATTCACAGAAGGTTGATTATGTGGGGCTGGCATTTATGCTTCCGCTGTGAAACAAACCCGCAGGTACGTCGTAACCACAAACCCTTCAGAAATCCTACGCTCCCCTACAACATGCACCTTCAGCAAAACAACAACGCGTCGCACCAACAGCACCTGTGACTGGTTTCATCCCACCACACAGGTACGCTACCGTCAGCACCAGCTATTTGCACAGGTGACATCATAAGCTCTACCTGGAGAAATTAAGCTTAAGACATCAGCAGCTTCATTTTGCAAACAGAAGAGTCACCTCCTGCTGGCCATTAGAAGGAATGCAGGATCCTCATCGGCTTCACTTCTCAGAACCAGAAGGCACATCTAACTTTGTACACTACGACCTAAATACTCCATTTCAGACAGTTTTTTTTAATTCTTGGATCTGTATGATATCAGAGAGATCTAACATTCCTAATATGGTCATCTCGGGCACAGAAGCCCCACCCTCCTGCTGCTTTAACCTTCTATTTATGAGTGCTAGCCAATAAGATGAAAGCTGACTTAACTCATGTTATTCAGAGTTAGTCTGGGGGGGTTCGCACCAGTGCCCAGAATAAAGAAGAATAAGGCCAGCTTTAAAGTGTGAATCATGCAAAGTTACTCTAGAAGAGTCCAAGAAGCTGAATGAAGTAGAATAAGTCCCTTTAAGGCCTCCCCAGAGCACAGTGAACAGCACAAATGATATGAAAGGCTGTAACTGTCTGCAGTGTCTGGGTCAGCGTACTGTAAATCCGCCTGGGTACAAGAACCTCTACATGTGTACATACTGCAGGGCTGAGAACCTTCCCAGCACCGACTTAGTGAGTCCATGCACCACAGAAACAGCCCCGACCGCTGGGACCCACACCCACTGACACTTTTGGGTGGGCTCGCAGAACAACGTTAAACTTTTACATGAACTAACGAACGGACGCTCACGCTCTCTGTCTCTTTCAGTCTTTGTGGGTGCGGTTGTGTTTGCGTCCTTTGTGGCACTGTTGCACTGAAAGGTTGGGAATTTCTCAGCTTCACAAAAAAAGGTGTGTTTGTGTCTCCAGAGAGTCCCGAGAGCAGGATGGCTGTGGGCTGCAGGAAACCGAGGAAGAAGAAGAGGTTTATTTAATAATACAAAACCCGTCACGGATGATGAAGAGGATATTTTTCTGGGCTCTTCATCAATGTCTGCATATTTTGTGTGTGTGTGTGTGTGTGTGTGTGTGTGTGTGTGTGTGTGTGTGTTCAGCTGTGGTTTTTTGACATTTTAAACGTGGCCTTGAATGTTTTATTTTGTGGTGTTAACCCAGGGATCAGCTGAGTGTGCATCAAACCCTGAGCTGAAAACCATCACCTGCCATCATTCATTCAACAACCACATGGTGGTGGGTGGGGGCTTCTCCGCCCATTCAGGCCACTGCTGTGATGGTGCAGTTTTACTTTGAGCTGGAAAAATGTGGAAAGAAGGGAGCCGTGGAGGAATCGATACCCTCCAGGCACTAAACCGTGGCGCTGCAACAGTGATGGCGAGCAGAGGCTGGTGCAAAGGGCATATTAAAGGATAATTCCAGTGAAGGTGAAAAAATGCTGTTTAAAAAACATTTTCACATGAGGCCGCTGAGAAGGTTGAGTTTGAATCAAAGCATGCTCAGAAGGGGAAAAATCAGATAATGTCCTTTTAGACTGTGAGCTCAGAGAAATGTAAGAGCACATGGACTGTGTTTGTCCTGCCTCTGGTGTTAAAGAGACAATAGCAGAGAAGAAGAGAGGGCGAGTGGAGGGGTGACGCACAGCAGAGGGGGATCAAACCAGGACCCCTGCGGTGAGCAGCACGCTATCCCGACCAAGCTATATAACACAACCTTTGTGACCTGTGTGTTTAATATGCAACCAAACTCACTCCAGCTCACAGCAATTTCCAAACCACAGACCCAAAGTGGCCCCAATGTTAACTGTGTCCCACCAAAATGGGTTTAAATGGGGGGAAAGGAGGAGCTCCCCTCCCCACAGAAGATGCCTCCTGGACAAAAGGTATTTCAGGCATCTTCTGTGGGGAGAAAGCAGACCCCGGTGCAGATCCATAACATGCTGGATAGATCAATTATGCCATGTGGGCTGGGAATGCCTCAGGATCCTCCTACAAGAGAGTATTGTAGGGTTTTTAACTTACAACATAAAGCGCCTTGAAGCGGCTGTTTGCTGTGAGCTGGTGCTTTATAAATACAACTGAACTGAAATGAAGAGCTAGGAGGAATATCTGAGTTAGCGGTCACCTGATAGGTGGCAGAAAATAAACACGTTATCCACATTTCCACGTCAAGGCAAGAGCCAGGGCCGTATCCCGCCTCCCGAGAAATATCAAAGAACGTCCGTTATGTCCCTACCGATCAGGGGTATGATGAGCAGGGACGGCAGGCAGATATGTTCGCTCCGCAGGTATTAGCACCACCCCGGACCCTGATTGCCCCGCCCCGCAGAAAGTGATTGGACTCACGTGTGTTCACAGGTTTGTTAATAGCAAACCTTCGAGCACGTGCAGGATGTGTCAGGATGCTGTGGCACTATGTGAGCAAACCCTCTAAATAACTTGGACCTGTTTCTTCCAGGTATTATTAGTGATTTTCTATTTATTTATCTATGCATTTATTATGTGCATTTCATTTATAATGTATTCACATTGTATTTATATTTTTGTATTTTATTTAGATTTTTTCGGTTTTCTTATTTTCAGGAGATTGTAGATTTCAAAGTATTTCCTGTCCTTTAAGTGCAGTGTTCACAGAGTCAGAGAGCAATCGTGTGAAATAATCCTGATTATTTCAATATTGACCAAAATAATCGTGATTATGATTTTTTCATTATCCAGCATCACTTACAGGAAACAATAAAAGGCTGATTTTCAAACGACATCTCCATCGATGCTGCGAGTGAGAGCTGATGGCTGACAGAGGAGGACGCAGTAAGTAACCAGGAGGTCACAGGTTGTGTTTCACATTTTATTTGGCCTTTTGCCCTCACTTGCTCCATGCTGCGTGCATCAGTGGCTTCTAACTTTGGTTTTCACTCCCTGCTTAAGCTTGAGCACTGAAAACTCCAGGGTTAGAGTTTGGTTTAGGGAATGTGGAAGAGGAAGGAAGACGGGATAACAGAGGTGAGACAA
The DNA here is from genome assembly GCA_024447675.2 of Pterophyllum scalare. Lineage (NCBI taxonomy): Eukaryota > Metazoa > Chordata > Actinopteri > Cichliformes > Cichlidae > Pterophyllum > Pterophyllum scalare. Next base: position 129,776 of record JAMQGT020010553.1, read on the forward strand.
CACAGGAAACAGAAATGCAAAGTGAAACAGTGACAGACCATCACAGTCTGGTTTAGACCCAGGTCACTTTCTTTGAAACTGCTAAAGCAGTTTTTAAAACGTACGCTACTGCAAAACAAACACGCAGAAACTTAAAGAACAGTCTGACGTGCATCTGTTGGGAGTCTAACAGAAATGAAGGGAACCCAATCAGGGAACCTTGTGGAATCATTCCAATTCTGGCTTTGGGAATAATCAAACTAAGTGCAGACAGGACTTCCTGCGCGTGGGTCCACGGAGGCCTCATGAACATGGAGGGAAGTTCGAGCTGAGCTGGCTGTAACACTTCTTGTTGCTTTATCATGTGACTGATTAACAAAGGAGATTCCCAAATGACACATACATTACATAAAGAGCAGCCACGTGTGGGATTCTAACAAGATTACACAGAGGTTATATGATGAATCACAGTAATGGCTAATATCACTGATGTCAGTTACACATTAAAAATGACTGAATCACTGACTGTAACGCAGTCATGGGAATCTAAATTCATTCATTAGAGCCAAAGACGACCTTCATCCACTTCTTTGGTCACACCGACAGTCAGAACTGCGTGCGTGTGTGTGTGTGTGTGTGTGTGTGTGTGTGTGTGTGTGTGTGTGTGTGTGGGGATTGGCCCAGACAGAGTTACTAATTTGCAAACAGCTCTACAGTCAGCAGATCTGCATTAAGCTTGTATTTGAGCTGCAAGCTGCGACCTGCGACCTGCTCTGTGCGTGAACACCCCGCCCCCGTGGGCCGGTAACCACAGGAGTCTGGTTCTCTGAGGCCGAGCCGGACCGGAGACAGGAGGAGACTTTGCACCACCTCCAATGGAGGAGCTGACGGCGTGTGCCCAGTCTGGATGAGCGGCATGGCCTTTTTAGCTGCGTCGCTCAGAAACGTTATATCCTCAGAGGGCGCGCTTACATTCACCACAAATGACAGAAGTGCTGAGACACTCCCTCAGGTTCAAACTTTATTTTCTGTGAGACAGCCGCCAAAACATTAAACACAGGCAGCAGCACACATGCAGATCATTCCAGATAAAATTAGCTCCCACCTGCCTCCATCAGGATCAGCTGATTTCTTTTGTACAATAGCTTCAGTATATTTAATGAAGCCATGCAAAATTTTACAGTATGAATATGTTTTAACTTACAGGCCCTCGAAGTACATGTGAGTTGAAATGTGGTGCTCTTTAATGCACATGTTAGAAAGAGAAACCACATCGATTTGAAACCCACTCCAACTCCATCTTTTTTCTTTCTCCAACCAACTTTGAGCACCAGTTCGTGGGATACATCAGAACCTCACAAAGTGTAACAAGTGAATGTGTGTGAGCTAAAGGGGCAGAAAGGGGCATTGGTACCCTGGACGTTCAGAAAACTGAAGTGCATTCTGGGTGAACCAGACCTTGAGCACCTGATGATGACGACAGGTAAACGCTAGAGTTTATTTCACTGAACTGCTTGACTTCTTTGACTATCAGGTCAACAAGCAGGGTTACTCTTTCTCTGCCATCTCAGCCCATATCACGATCTCCCACTAAGTTTCTCTTGCATCAATCTAACCACAGAGCTGGAAGTGAAATTAAAAGCTAGAAACACAAACGTCCCAGCGGAACGTGAACTGGAGTCTCCTGGCTGTTACCACCACTCCAACCTCATTATGAGGACTGTGCATGTCTGTTAAACATGACTGTTATCTGTGAGCATCAGCCTGTCAGAGGGAAAGGACACCCTGCACGTAATGAGGAGGGACAGGAGACATCTGACAGATGCATGTGGAGCACAAGGGTCCAGCTTTGATGGGTCTGTGCCCGCTGCAGCCTCACATTTCTGCTCCCGCCTCGCAGGAAAAAAGCTGACGTGGTCTTTGAGGCTGGACGTTAGTCTGAGCTGCTTCTTGATAACGGCAGTTATCAGAGTTACTGTAGCCCTTCTCTCAGCTCCAACGAGTCTGGCCTCAGACCTTCTTCATTAGCAGGGCTTTTCCATCCACTCTGCGGTCACCGGACACTTTTAAGTTTCACTATAGGCTCTGCTCCGGCTAAAGTCTGAGAGACTATCACACGTCAGAAGTGCTCGATGCAGCCTGTCTGCATCCACTTTCTTCTTATTCCTCTGTGTGATGTAGAACATTAACTGAAGCTCCTCGTCTGATTGTTCTGCCACACGATTGGATAAATGCAGAAGGAAGCTGCCCTCTGCAGACACAGCAGAGTGCTTTGACCAACAGACACACAGACAGAGGATAAAACCCGACGAGAGGAGGGAACCTCTCAGACCCAGTCCAGAGAGCAGAGACACCGACATGAAACCCTCAGTGCTGAGTGAGAGTACACATGTACAAGGGAAAGCACACACACAGACAGTGCTGACAAAACTGCAGACACAGAGACATGCCTGATGGATCAGAAATGGACTTTTAGCATCTCAAACGAACAAGAAGCAAAGGTGCTGATCCTCAGGGAGTCTGAAGCAGCCTCTCACCAACCTGCTGACCTGCAGTCAGACACACCGACCAAGGAAGTCGGCATCAAAGCCAGAAAGAGCAGAATGGAAAACAGACCTGCACTTCAAACAGAGGTATGACCTGTATGAAATCAGAGCGTGGAGAATGACAAGCATATTCCAGAAATCCATCTGGGATGCTGTAACGCCTGGATCAGAAAGCTCCATACTGCACGGATGCATGAAGGTCTGCCCACGTGATTCCCAGAGGTGGCAAAATGTCGGATAAAATATATCTACAGGAATTCTGACAAATTCAATGAAGTTAACCATGAAGTTAAAAAGGAGAAAAAGACAGAAAGGATCTGAAATGAAATCTGTTCAGTCACAACGGCCAAAGCAGACAGAAACAGATTTTTGGTTATGGAGCCTGTCCACGCCTCCTCTCCACAAACATCAGCACAGTGGGCCAGCTCACTGTAGCTGAGCTCTTTCTGATCAATTGATCAAAACTTCATCTCAGGTACGACTTTGGCTTCCAAAGATGATGAAAACAAATCAGAACTTCTCACTTCGTTTCCTGTGTCTGAAATCGAGCGCTGAGCTTTAACCGTTCGAGCCGGCAGAAGGAGAGCCGTCGCTCAACGGATCTGAGCAGAGGAGGCAGAACCCCTCGGGTGTCTGCAGAGGGACTATGAAGGCTGTCTTTGTCTCTCAGCCGCTCTGCTCCTACAGTAGGTGGTTCATGAAAGCTGCTGCTGGCCTCTGTCAGCCGCCACTCATTCAATTCAGTGCCGTTTTATTTATATCACAACAAACAGTCGCCTCAAAGCACTTTATATTTTAATGTAAAGACCCTACAATAATTACAGAGAAAACCCAACAATCAAAACAACCCCCTATGAGCAAGCACTTGGTGAGAGTGGGAAGGAAAAACTCCCTTTTAACAGGAAGAAACCTCTGGCAGAACCAAACTGCCACCACTTTCTGATTATTTGCATTTGAATTACATTTAAAGTTCAAGGAACTCCCCTGTGAAAAACTACAAATTAATATTTGAAGTCTGAGATTACCACACTGACCACGAGTACACGGAGCAGGACAGTGTGGGCAAAGCTACCTCACACTCAGGGGTCAGGAGTTCAAGTGCGGTAAACTTTCTGAGGGTGCACGGCTCTCTCGTGCTGTACTGTACGCCGACTGCACCGGAGTCCTTGCTGAGTTCAGTACCTCCGTTTGTCTCTCTGAAGGTTTCATCAGATTTCACTGCCGCTCAGTTCAGATGTTCCAGGCTGGCGGAAACAGAAATCTGCGGTCAGAAGTGAAAGTGTCTCTTGTCCTAAGTGCCACAGCCCAGCTGTGAACCTGGCTTCTCTTTGGCCAGCAGCCACCAGATAAGACTTTTTATCTGGAGCTGTTGTTGATTCAAGTCTTGGAGAGATGTGGCTCAGGGCTTGACTCAGCTTTAAGAACACTGATGTCTCTGACTGACCTCCCGTCAGCTTTCCTGTTCATTCTGACTCCTCCTCAGCTCCCACTGACACCAGCTTTTCCTCTCCTCACTCACAGCCAGCTGATAACGACGGCGCTCAGTCAGGCAGCTTCAGTGGCTCTACTCAGCAGCTGCAGTACAGAAGCGTTCAGGTTTCTCTTAAATTAATCAGTTACAGGCCACTCGGATTTCTTCCTACTGAAGACTCCTCGGTTTACTCAACCAACTCATCAAATCCCTAAACAAACCCAATCCATGTGTGAGCCGAGACACCTTTTTATAGGCTCACAGAGCTTCCTGAGCATCTTTTAAACATGTAAAACAATGAATGAGTCCAAATGTTTCAGCACCGAAATAAGAAACTAAAAAATGAAATGTGTGTTTTATTTCTAAGACACTCTGCAGGTTATTGATTTGAATAAGCTCAGAGCACACGGCAGCAGTTTGAGAGGCGACAATGACACAAAGCAGCCAGGAAACAACAAACACACACACAGAGCACAGGAAGCAGCAGGAGTCACACATACAGGCTGTGTGGCAGGGAGGGGGCCGCACTCCATAACAGGAAAGGCCGGAACAATGGGGGGAGGCTTACCCACAGCAGAGACACAGACACACTGTACCGTCTGCATCAGCCTCCGCTGCAGGTGCCTCAAACATCCTCACAGGGCAGGCTGCAGGGGTGTGTGACCCCACAGGGGTGTGTGTGACCCCCGCAGGGGTGTGTGTGACCCCACAGGGTTGTGTGTGTGACCCCGCAGGGGTGTGTGTGACCCCGCAGGGGCATGCTCTTTGCCTGGAGTCACTCCTCAGACAGTTCATGAGCTTAAATGGAAAAAAACAGCCTCAAAATGCAACACAGACACCATCATTAATCCTCTAATTGGCTCTGAGAAAAAAGTCAGAGACAATGGAATATGATCACTAAAAACTCCTGGAATGTTCTTTTTGACCAGGAAAATTCCAGGATGTTTGTTTCTAAGACCTCTAAGTGACCACCTCCTTTTTTAAATTAGAGTCCCTCAGTGACCCAAACCCAGACCAGGACACTGGAAACATCTATACTATGAAAGCTCCCACAGGAACTCCTAAAAAGTCCAGTTCACCTCTACAGTCTCTTCATGAAAGCTTCTCCATGGCCATCATATTCATAGAAGAGCTCATGGAAATCTTTCACGAGGTCACCAAAATTCCATGACAGTTTCCCAGACTTCCTTAAAGATCTTCTAAATTCTTGCTAAACTGCTGACACCTCCTTAATGACCACCTTATTGTTCAAAACCCAGACCAGGACCCTGGGAATGTCCATCAAAGCTCCCATGGCTGCTTCAAGTTTATTCCTCAAACCTGCAAATCAGGAGTGTCAAACTCCTTTTAGGTCATGGAGCAGATACAGTGCAGCAGTAAACTCATTCAAACCAAACTTTATGCAATGAATCATCCAACAGGAGGTGAACGGCCTGCTTAGGAAACATCAGAGCTTTCAGTTTTTCCACTTTCTGTCGTTTCAAAAAGAAAAACATCTGTAGTAACTCAGTGTTCCTTGGTTTATAATTCCTTCCATCTCTGTAAAAATAAAGTGAAAAGTCCATAAATTATGACCTCCTCTGTGCACTTTTTACACTTTACAAAACCATCCAGAAGCCTGGACTGGACCTGCCTTCTGGATGGACTGGGACCAAAACTCCTACAAGGTGCCCTGCACCCTCAGTGGCCAAGCTCTAACAAGGACACAACACAGACCTCACTGACCATGAAAATTCCCTGAAAATTCCCTGGATCCTCCTCAGCTGTCGCCAAAATACCACAAAGGATTCCTTGAAGACTAAAATGCCAACAAAAGCCCAGAAACTTCCTCAGTGCCAAAAACATCCTCTTTGGTCACTGAAGCCACCTCAGTGGCCACCAGAGCTCCTGCATGAAGAACCTCTGAGAGCAAAGCTGGCAACCTCTCTGCTGCTGTTAGAGAGCAGAAACCTGCTGGATGAGCAGAAAACATAAAAACCTATTTAAAGCCTGGCTCTATCTCCTCATCACAACATCATAATTCTGGATGAGCACTAAAACCTCCAAAGGAACACCTAAGAGACTCTGCTGGAAACTGCTCACCGACTTCCCCAGCGGAACGGAGGAGGATGAGTTTCCTCCTAAAGAGTGTGTGTGTGTGTGTGTGTGTGTGTGTGTGTGTGTGTCAAACACTGATCATTTAGACTGATCATAAAAAGCAGCTTGAAGCTGCCTTCTCGTCCTCGGCTCCGTTTCCTGCTGACGGACAGCAGCAGCGCATCAGGCGGAGCATCCACACACTCAGAGCGGAGCTTCTTAAAACTCACCGCGCAGAAGTTTCTGTGGATCTCTCACTTTGTTCCAGCGGACCCGGGGCTCCCGGTCGTGATGCAGCGGGTACCGGGAGTTCAGCGTCGGGTCACCTGAAGGCTTCACCCGTTATAAACACACTGAGCGCGTGCGGGCTGGAGGCTGAGCCGCTGCTTCACTCTGACCCCACCCGCCCTGAACGCTCCTCCGTGATGCATTCAAGTGCAACTCGGAAGGTCCAACGTTTACGTTGATTGTAGGCTAAGCGGCACCGGTTTGGTTTCACACTGAGCGCAGAGCCCCAGGGTACCCTGAAGCGGCTTTAACTACTAATGCGTCCCGACTGTAAACAGGAACACAGACGCTCCACACGAGCCAATAAAAACGAGAGGAAAATGCACGCCGTGGAACAAGATACTAAAATGAAATGCAACAGTGCACAGCTGTAAAATGACCAGAAAGAGATATAAAATTATATTAAAATGTAATGAAAAAATTATATTAAAATGTAATGAAAAAACTGCACTAAAATGCCTCTGAAACGACAAGAGGTGAAAACCAATTAAAAGAGTATGTAATGACAAACGCAACTCTCATAAATAACAGTTAGCTTGAAGTGAGTGGCAGCAAAATTTATCACATTTAAATGAAATATTTTTGTAGGTTAAAAAAAAAAATTTCTTTCCCTGGACTCAGATGGAGACCTGCCACCGTAAATCACACTGTCCTGGTTATCACACCAAACTGCGCAGGACGGGGCTCCTGGTCCACAGGCTCAGCCTGCAGAGGCTTCAACTCTGTCTATTTAGGAAGTCAAAACGACCACTGAGAGGCCAGTAAGAAAAGCAAAATCATTCAAAAACATGACAACAACGGCTGTAAAATGAGTCTGACAATGCAAACTTTTAAAGAAGGCGATTCAGTCAGAAAATTGATACAAAATGATCACAAAGAGGCACGAAAGGACAGAGAAGGAATTCAAAATGACACAAAAAATAAAATGATTTTAAAAAGTAACTAGACTTTTTTTTTTTTAAAAAAACATACAAAAAATTCTTTTAAAACAAGTTTCCAACTCCAGACGCTTTTTTTCCTCACCTTATCCCCCGGTCAACTTTAGATTGTTGTATTTCCCACAGCCCACGGTGTCCGTAAACACAGCCTGAGCTGAAGGTGAGTGTTGTATAGGCTCGAGCTCCCTCTGGTGGTTTCAGTTACTTAGCACAGAAATGCCGACTCCAGTCTCCGTCTTAGTTTAACCTTTGAACTCTGAACAGGAATCTGACAGCAAGCAGCAGAAAGAAAACAACATTCATAAAAAATCCAAAAGGAAACTGTTATAAAATTCAAGGACTCCACAGACACTGCAGCAAGATGACAGAGACTTCTTTATTTTTATGATAACTTTACAGCAAACATTGGCAGGTTATTTGTTTTATAAATCAATAAAATGTATCAAAATGCTCTTTTACATGTAGGAAAACAAGATATATCTGCATTACATCGAACACATCAAAGCCTGTGCTGATGCAGTTTATCCCTGTTTAAAAACTGCATTCAGTGAGTTATATTTGAAATATTTTTGCTTTTCTATATAAAACTGAAAGTGGTAAAAAAAACCACCCTCTCACCTTACAGAGACAATCCTGACAGTGAGGGAGGATTTCAGATGTTTGCCACATTAAATTCACCAATCTTTATCTATCACAGGCAAAACTGTATACTTTATTATTCATATCCATCATTTTATAGCAATCAATTCACCATAATCAACTACAAGACCTGGACCTGTGGATGGATTACTGCAGGAAGACCCTGCCCCTGAACCAAAGTCCCTGTTAATATCTGCAGAGCTGTTAAAAAGGCACACAAAACCATGAAGAGACCCAGACTTACAAAGAAGAGGCTAAAAATGACAACAAAGACACATGTTGGCAAAAAGAAAAACATCCAAAATATGAGAGACCGAGTAAAAGTGACCTCAAACTGAGGAAATATCTCAACAATGACACAAAGAGAAACAATCACAGACTAAAAGTTATAACAAAGAAACAAAGACTTACGCAAACCGAGTTAAAATCATCGCAAAGAGACCAAAAAGACTAAAATGAGCACAAATATGATACATGCTGGTAATTCATGTTCTGAGATGCCATCGTGATGTTATGGGTGGTGCTGCTAACAGGTTATTCTGACAGGCACTTTCTTGGTCTTTAAAATGTCCAGCATTGAAAAGTTACTGAGACCAGCCGTCAGGCCTCCAAACGAGGGAGGAAGATCAGCTCCTACAAGCGCACCCGAGTTTAAAGCTAGGAGCACAGAAACGAGACGCTCTGCAGGCATAACAGACAGGAAAGAAACTGACTGCAGATGCTCCGATATTTACACTAAATGCAGCATGAGAGCCTTTAAAGGCAGCAACGAGGAGCTTACTGCAGACATCACAGCCTTTCCTGACACGTGAAAGCAGCAGAATTAACCCTGAGTGCAGTTTGACTCTCAGAAAATGAGCAGAACGTCTTTATTAACCAAAGTTCATGTTGCGCATGGAAACCTGATGACATACTGAACTGAGTACAGAGGTATTTAGCACTGAATGCCACAAAGAAAGCACCAGCAGTAACAGGAAATAACCTGATGGTAAACAGGAAGTTGATGTTAAGGCGAACACACAGATGGATTAGAATAGATTATATGAAGGCCAAAAGGCATTAATAGGAAAAGGTATAACTTCTACTCTAAAAACTAACATAAGAGTACATAAAGTTTATGGATAAACAGCAGTGTCTTTGATTAATGAGGATTCATATTGATCACGATTCAGTGAGGACCGTTTAGTCACACGAAGACGTCTCAGAGTCATTTATGTTTAGCGCTGCTCTGACTGCTGTCGGTGACTCAGAAACTAACACTACGCCCCATTTACACCATCAGTGTTACTCAGACCAGGTATTTTAAAGGTACTTTTTGTAAAAACTTCTAAAATTCACTAAACCTGCCCGCGTCCTGTTTGTCAGCTGATGTTGGGCTCCACCAGGGCCGCCCTCTGATCCTGTTTGAGGCGCAGCCGAGGGGCCAAGGTGCTCCCAGCAGCTCCTATTTGCTTTTCCAAGATGCTTTTGTTGGCCTCATCGAGCAGAGTGAAACGAGCATAAAAATTAAGACCGTTCATTTCTTTGTGAGCAAAGAAAATGCACGCCGTGGAACAAGTTTGCTGTGGTGATTTACCAGTCGATCGCCATTCCCGCTCTCACTTATGGCCACGAGCTGTGGACAGTCGCAGGGAACATGAGGTCCAGACAAAGATGGCAGAGATGAACGTCCTCTGAAAACTGTCTGGGATCAGCCTTAGAGACGGGCTGGGTGCCTTTCAGGAGGAGCTCAGAGTACAGCTGCTACCCGTCCACTTCGAAAGGAGCCATTTGAGGTGCTTCAGCATTTGAGTAGGACACCTCTCAGGCTTCACCCAAATAAGTTTAGGCCATGTCCAACTGGGAGAAGACCACGAGGCACACCCAAAACATGCAGGAGAGATTTTATCTCTCGGCTGGTATGGGAACGCCTCGGTGTCCTGGAGGAGGCGACTAAGGAGAGGGACTGTGGGCATCCCGAACATGCTGGACCCAGATAAGGGGCAGAAAATGGGTGGATGGATGGTAAAATGCTGCCACCTTGTGGTGAGAATTTATGACATGTGAGGGATTTTACAAAGAGTACCTTTAAATGAACAGCTACCCGCTGGACCTGCTGCCTTCTTAATGAATAAGCATGTTCCCACAATTCAGTTCACACAGTTTCTGTAAAGGACTTGCCTCTGTACACCACCAAAACACATTTAAATCATACAGGCTGTACTACAGAGTTCAGCACAGCCAGGCTTTCTTTGCATCAGCAGGTTTAACAGAGCCTAAACCCACTGAGAGACCGCGGGGATCAGGACGGTGGCTTTCTGCTCCGAGCACTTTCATTAAAAAGGAGCCGTGCAGCCTGTCCAATAACACATACGAGACATCATACAGCTACACCCGCTGCTGCATCATTAACCTCTGGAGAGGTTCATCATTTACTATGTGATCCTGCCAGGTACAGTACTGTGCAACAAGTCTTGAGCTACACATCATTTCTTTATATTTTGCAAGGAAAAATAGGTGTGATTTGTAGATACATTCAAACATACATGTACTGTAAATCCAGTACATGAGGCAAACAGAGTTGCCTGAAAGTCGATATTTGGTTACTTCCAGTCACTTCTGAGGCAGCTTCTGTCAGCGCTCGAGCAGTCTGCCGGAATGGTTCTCCAGGATTCCTGCAGGACATTCAAAGCTCTTCTTTGGATGTTCCTGCCTTTGGTTCTGTTCTCTGTCAGGATGATCCCACACTGCCTCAGTGATGCTGAGGTCCGTGCTCTGGGGAGGCCGGTCCATGACTGACAGTATTCACCTGTATGTTTTTCTATCCAGGTGTGCTTTTTTAGTGTGTTTGGGATCACTGTCTTGCTGAAACATGAAGCTGCTGCCAATCAGATGCTTTGCAGATGGTGCTGCATGATGTATGCAACAATTTTAACAAGATCTCCACCAGCACTGACTGAAATGCAGCTCAGCCCGTGACAGAGGCTCCACCATGTTTCACAGATGGCTGCAGACACTCACTGTTGGACCTCTCCTGACCTCCTGAATTCATACTGACCATGATTTGAACCTCAGCCTCTCCTCCCTGTTTCCCTTCCTTAAGGACGGCTTCCCGACAGCCGCCCTTCCACTGAGAACATTCTGCTGAGGCTTCAGTGAACAGCAGATGGATCAGCTGAAGGTCCAGATGATCTCTCAGGTCCTGTCAGGTCTTTGCTGGATTTCTTCCTGTTTCTTAAGGACATGACTTTCAGATCCTGTTCATCTGTCCTCCACTTCTCCAGTTTCCTCAGAAAGCTTGTTTAAGACTTTTCCTGCACACCATGCTGAAGTATGCCAAGGTTTCAGCTGATGGGGCTTTGGACTCACCTTGTTGGTCCAAAAATAAATTCTGTTATTGTTGACAGTTTTGATAGAGTCGACTAACGAAAAAGGAACAAACTCTATATTTACTGCTGGTAACAAAGTCCCCAAAGATACAATTTAGAACTGGTTCTTTGCCAGCTTGTCTGTTTTGTGTAGACACAACACTGGTTCATCCTTTGAGTCAGGAGCCTTTCTACGCTCAAATGACTCATAGGTCAGAGGTCACTGAATTAACAAACAAAAATCATCATCAAGGACTGCACTGAAAATAAATGAATGTCCAAAGAAGAACTTTGAAAGACCTTCAGAAAACTGGAGCACTGCTGCTCAAGAGCACTAAAACAAATGCAGCGAAGCAAAACATAAAGAAAGAGAGGTGGTTAAGACTTTTGCACAGTGCTGTAAAAAGAGAGCCACATTCATGACAATGAAAAATCTGACTTCACACTCACACAGGTGAGCCTTAAACCAGCTCTTTCACCTGCCGACACCTTTCACAGCAACCGGGCCCCAAAGCTACCCTTCCTAACTCCTTCTTCTAATTTGGACAAAACTGTAACACTTTGAAGTAAACAGCTGTTAAAAAACTGTGTTAGTGTTCAAATATAATAAAGAGCTCATTATACGGGTCATGGGATTAAATATGCTGACAAAAGACCGATACCGTATGCTGCTTATAAAACAGAGCATGCAGAGGGATATTTGGAGGTAAACACTTTGTTCTCCAGCCCGTAGATGAAGAAGCTGAAGTCTTTTCCGCTGTAGGTGTAATAAGCATGAGTGAGGGGCACCAGCTCGATGGTCTGACGCTGGGGAGATGGAAAAAGGGGGAATTATGTGAGCCTTGCGTCAACATTCAGCACCATCAAAAAAACAACCCGAAAACTATGTCCTAGACTGGCAACAGCTGTCAGAAGCGCTGAGACGGATGCACACGGTACCTGCTGCAGGATGCGGCTGGTGGAAGCGAAGCGTCCGAGGTGCTCGTTAATCAGCTTGGTTGATACATCACAGATCTCCTGATCCGGGAAACCTTGGATAGGATACACCTGGCAGGACGGAGAGCGGAAAAACAGGACTTTAATCATCAGGAGCAGAATTTATGGACAGAAAGAGTTTTCTGTATTTTTATAAATACAACTCAAATAAGTGTTTGCTAACACTCATCTGCTCTCTACACTCAGACCAAACATCCAGGTTTATGGCTCCACTCTCTCCCACATCTGCGAGATCAGAGGAAGCAGCTGGTGTGGGCTGCAGATTAATGAAGAGAAATGAATGGTGGTGTATTACCAGCACGCTCTCGTCGATGAAGAAAGGATCTCCTGACACCTTCTCAAATTTCTTGTCAGGGAAGTCGGGCTGGCGGTCTGGAATGAACTCACTCACGTTGTTCTTCCTACAATTTTAATAAAATAAAGACAAATGGATAAAACAGTGACATGATAAGAAGGGGCACGGGGACGAGTGGGGGCAGCTGTGGCGTACCACGTCGCTGTGAGCTGGATGAAATGCAGCAGGTTTTGGCTGCCGTGACAAACGGAGCAGGTCCTGTAGCCGTGGCCGTGGCAGCTCAAACACCTGGAGAACACAGAGAACAAAGTTAGAGAGAACATGAAAAATGATATGAAACAAAGAAACGAGAGTGGAGAGGCTCAGACATCCCGGTGATTCTGTGCAGCTGCGACTTAAACTCACCATCATCCGTGTGGTCTCCCTACTTTGAGGTCTGAGCCGATTCATTAATTTGGGGGAAAAGGGTGAAATCAAAAGGAGGAAAATCAGGTGCATGAAGAGTGTGCTGGTTTGACCACAAATCTGTGAACATGCTTCCTGCATGATCAAACACCTGACTGTCACCAGAGTTCAGGTGGTGTGCACTGAACTCCTTCAGATGCCTCGCGATCGTATCGCAGACAGTCTGAGCCTAAAGGACTAATTCACACTGAGTCCTAGTCGAGCCCGGTGGGCCTTCTTTGGTCCTGTACCCTGCACGCTCTCCCACTGAAGACTGCTGTGTGGTCTCTGCGCTGCAGCCTCAGGCTCAAATCTCATCATCAGTTCCTCGTCTGATCCTCGTCATGAAGACAGGCCACCACAGATTTGATGATTTGTGTAAAGTGCAAAGGTCCCTGCAGCTTTCAGTACTGCCTGCACTTTGTTCTTCTTTGCTCCTCTGCTTTCCCTGATCTTCTCTTGCTTCCTCTCTCTCTCAGTATGTGTGTGAGTGGACGGTCCTGAGAGGCGGGGTCTCCAACAGCTGGCACACCTGCTCACCATCTTATCATGTTTCTGTGCATTTAGACAGCACTCCATTCATCAACCGTCAGATAGGTTTTACAGCTTCAGCTTCAGTGGTCCCGACAGGGTCAGCTTCTTCTTCGTGATACTTGCATCTCCTCTTGCCGTTATCCCTCAGTTCCTGCTGGAAATTTGACCTGGCCTGCCCGCTCTCCTTTTCTCTTCAGTCTGGGTAAAGCAGCTCACCTTCACAAGTTCTCACAGGAACACAGTTCACAGAACAAAGTGCTTGTATTACCTCTCCCTGATCACCTGCCTGTGGCATGTTAAAGTGAGAAAGAGATTCAGGCAGAAAAGGCAGCAGGCAGACCGACTCCCACCTCTTTCGACCTCTGCCGTGACAGGAAGTGCACTGTTTGTTCCTGATACGACCGCGGCCGTGGCAGAAGGTACAACGCTTCTGCAGAGTGAGAGGAGAGTCATGTCATTTAGGAGAATGCCGTAACAGGACAATTAATTCCCACATTTTGGTGAGGTTAAACTCTTTTTCAGGTATTGTGGGCTGAAGCTCTAGAGTCTGGGGGGAGGCTTCTGTTTCTCCTCGTGTTTAGAGGATCACACCTGCAGCACATTTTTTCTAAATTATCAAATGCAAGAAGACGCCTTGTTCTCTTTATTTTATGCTGCACATTTATGCATAAATATATACTGTGCAAACCTTTTCAGCATTTTTGATCATTTTAAGATAAACCTATTCATTATAAAGAATCAATATGGAGGCGTCTGCAGGACAAGCAACCAAAACTATTTTTATTTTATCCTGATTTTGCAAAGGGGATCAAAAAATAACAGATTAAAAAAGCTCCAGCCAACAGATATTTTTAATGTCTTCATGTCCTAATGTGCAGTTAAATCTGGACTGAGTCTCCCCCTTATTCCGCCAATGCTTTCAAATCTGACCTGGCCTCTGCCGGAGCAGGTGGTGCAGCGAGTCCTCCCACAGCCTTTGCACTTGTGACACATCTGAAACACAAATGCATGTTACTGTGACAGAAAACAGCTATGGCTGCAGTGACAGCAGGTCCGAAGCGCAGAGGAAGCTGAAAAAAGGTGAGTGAGCTGGAGAGGCACCTTCACGAATGAGGAGTGCGGCACTCGGATCTTCTCCACCTTGTCGGTGTATCTCTGAGGCGGCGACACTGGGATGTCCCACGGTGGAGGGCTCGTACCGTGCTGAGGACCGTCCACCGCCTGCCCTGTTTAACACCAGGACATCATAACTAATGAAGAGTTCTCCCACTTCCTGTGACAGACTGCTCTTCATGCTTCACCCACCGTTCCTCCACGCTAGATTTTAAACATCAGCTCAAATTTTAACCTGTCCAATATTTTGGTTTATTTTTTAATGTTGACAGTTTTCTGTTTACCAAGCAGAAAAATGGAAGATAAAATCACATCTAACATCTGCCATAGTTATCAGGCTTTTTGCTGCTTTCCCACCTCAAGAATGCCCCCCAGGAACTAAGAACCTTTAGAGGAATGGGGATAGGGAACTGCTTCTATAGGAAGTACAGGAACTCTGAAGAAATGAGTAGTGAACTGCTGCATTACCACCACCTACTGGACTAAAGCAGTTAGTTACATGACCAAAGATTCCTCCATAAACGAAGGACGAGTCCCTCAGCTGTACTTCCTTGTCTCAGCCAAACGGAATCAGATGCTGTTAATCCTGTCATTCATGCAGGAAACACATTACAGCAGGATTTTTTTACCATTGTAGGGCTCGAACTGCCAGGCGCTGGTTCTGGTCTCAGTGTAGGTCTCCAGTCGATACTGCAGAAAGAAAAGGAGGCAGACTGTGAAACACCATACGCCCTGGCAGCACTTTGGGTTCACGTTCCTCACAGTCAGGCCTGTTAATTGGATTTTAAAGAGTAACTTGAAAAGCTTTGAAATCTTGTTTCCTGTGAGCACTGTTAAAGCTAACGTGGATTCTGGGAAAGCTTTGTTTCCTTTCATTAGACTCCTCATTGACTGGAATGCTCTGAAGTTAAATGGCACCAACGCATTTAACATGGAACTTTTGTTTTTCCTGATTTCCTATCATTAACACACCGTTCCAGAGGGGGACGCATTAAACATGATCAGATTTAAATAATGAGGTCAGTGTGCCAGTAATCCCTGTGAGCCAAAAGCTCAGGATTCAGACTGCTGCAAACTGTTTTTTTCTACTCTTGACCAGTATGATGTCATACAGAAAGGATAGTCCTAATATGGTCATGTTATTGTAGGTATACAGCTCTAGCAGTGAGCACAGAATCTCCACCCACCTGTTGCTAAACCTTCTGTTTATAATAGCCAGCCAATTAGAAGGAAGGATTCAGGAGACAGACACCCTCTCTATTTTTAAGATTAGGCCTAAAACTTTCCTTTATGATCAAGCTTATAGTTAGGGCTGGATCAGGTGACCCTGAACCACCCCTTAGTTTTGCTGCTATAGGTCTAGGCTGCTGGGGGGTTCCCATGATGCACTGAGTGTTTCTTTTCAATCACCTCTTTTCACTCTGTTTATACCCCACTCTGCATTTAATGATTATTATTAATCTCTGCCTCTCTTCCACAGCATATCTTTTGTCCTGTCTCTCTCCCCTCAGCCCCAACAGCAGATGACTGTTTTATTGCATTACTGGCAGATGTGCTTGTTGTATTATATACAGTTATTAGATTCATTTCTCCCCTTCTCTGGGGGCTGTAAATCTTTGGCTCCACCTCATACTGATATCTAATTATTGAAACATGTGTGGGAGGGGGAATTCAAAGTACTGATTAGAGGAAGTTAACAGGTAATTAATAACCAGGGACAAACACCACCATCATCAGTCACATCTGAGCTCTCTCTGCATTTGCTCCATTACTCAATTTAATTCAGCCTGACACTTCATTGCCAAAAGTGTTCACTCACTGCCTTCACTCACACATGAACCTGAGTAACATCCATCCTTAATCCAGAGGCTTTAATATGATGTGGGCCCACCCTTTGCAGTTATAACAGCTGCAGCTCTTCTGGGAAGGCTTTCCACAGGTTTAGGAGTGTTTATGGGAATTTCTGACCATTCTTCCAGAAGCACATCTGTGAGGTCAGACACTGATGTTGGAGAGAAGGCCTGGCTCACAGTCTCTGCTCTAATCCATCCCAAAGGTGTTCTATCAGGCTGAGGTCAGGACTCTGTGCAGGCCAGTCAAGTTCTTCCACCCCAAACTGGCTCATCCATGTCTTTATGGAGCTGCTTTGTGCACTGGTGTGCAGTCATGTTGGAACAGGAAGGGGCCATCCCAAACTGTTCCCACAAACCTGGGAGCATCAGATTGTCCCAAATGTCTTGGTATGCCGAACTGTTCCCCTGGCAACCACCAAACCCAGACTCCTCCATCAGATTGGCAGATGGAGGAGTCTGATTCATCCCTCCAGAGGACACGTCTAAACTGCTCCAGAGTGCAGCGGCGGCGTGCTTTACACCACTGCATCCGACGCTCTGCATTGAGCTTGGTGATGTAAGGCTGGGATGCAGCTGCCATGGAATCCCATCCCATGAAGCTCTTCACACTGTTCTTGAGCTGATCTGAAGGCCACAAGAAGGTTGGAGGTCTGTAGTGACTGACTCTGCAGAAAGTTGGTGACCTCTGTGCACTACGACCCTCAGCATCCACTGACCCCACTCTGTGAGTTTACGTGGCAGTTTTGGAAGTATAGTGTACTTCTAAAGCTCCAAATTCTAACACAAATCATCTCAGGGCACTCAACAGAGTAAAGACATTACTTAGAACATCATAAAGAAAAATCCAACAATTTCCCCATGGGTTCAAATGTAAGGATTTCTCTTTTACCTCTGAGGGACAAACTGTGATGAATGGACAATAACTAGCAAATAAAAGCATGTTGAGTTATTTAACAGCAGCCAATAAAAGAGGTGAACTATTTTAACTCTGAGCAGGGAGTCTTTGAGGGTGAGACCGTGAGGTTTGACTCAGTAACACGGGATTTACAATTAAACATTAAAACTACAAATGCTAACAGTACTAAACTGAGGTGACTGATGTTACTACAGAGTTCATACGTGAAATTCAAGCAAACTGTTTGTTTTTTTTTGCACAACCTTATTATTCATACCTTAAATACCAACTACATTTTAGGAAATTACATGGAAGTTTGCATTCATTAAGCAGAACTTTAATTTCATTGCAGGCAGTGATTTGTTCTTAAATGCATATTTTTGTTTTTAATGAGTGACATGTAGGTCTAAGTTAGTTATGTGAAACAAGACGTGTCCATGCACCCACTGGTATAAGAGATCTGCTCCTACCCTGTACACTGTGATGGGCTGGAGATCTTTGAAGGTGAGGTTCCTGGCAGGTTTGGAGCTGTAGCTCCATTTGGATTCCACAAATTTGAGCAGAGCATCTCTGGCTACATCCTCCAGATACCGAGGGGACCCTGGAGAAAAGTTTGTATTTATCCCACCTTGTGCCTTCAGGCTATTTTTCCTGAGATAAAGCACAGAACCATCTGCAAAGTATTTAAAAAATAGTGACTTATAGATGGGTACCTGACGTCAGGCACTGAGGTGCTTCTGTTTTGTTCAGGCTGGGGGTTATAGGCAGGGGGAGGTGGGTACAGTGGGCTATCATCATCTGGACATGTGCATGAACACAAACACAAAAACAAAGCAGATGAAGGAGGGGGCGGTAAGAAAGAAACCTCAGAATAGAATAGAAGACTCACCTCCTCCTTTGTGGCCCTGATATCCATGTACATCATCAAGCCAGCCAGGAGGGGGCGCTGATGGGCCCTCCTCTGGTATGTTTGGATCAAATGTACCTGAAAAGAAGTGAAGAAAAGTTGTTAGTGGGTTTAGATTGTAGACTGCATAGAAAAGATGGAGATTCCAGTCTGAAAAGTGTCTAAAACCCACGTTCTTGGCCAGCAGGGGGCGACTCCCCAGGATAGATAAATGTCTGTGAGTAAATGGTCCTCCGCTCCTTTGCTTTATGATCTCAGTCGCTAGTTTATTACCATATGTTCATTTTGTAAATGATGGTCTCATGAGAGTACAAACGGAGGCTGAAGCAGGTGACTGACAGTGTGCTAATCCATGTCTGTTGATTTCAGTCACATCTGGCTTCAAAGCAAGTCTTCAACAGTGAAGACTTCATAACTACGTCCATCTTTTAATAACTCGAACCCTAACTCTAACCTTAATTAAACACACCTCCACTTCCATCCAAAAAGCTGCGGTCAGTTGCTCCCTTGTCACCACAGCAGGTAGTTCTGTCTCTTTGATTTGGCAGTTTTATGGTGGACGCCCCTCCTGACCTGACCTCAAAGGGGATTTATGTCATCATGATGATGTACCTGAGGTTTCTGTCCAGTCCGTTCCTGGATTGGTCTTTGTGTATCCTGTCAGTTTACTTCCTTTCTTTGGGAGTTTCCCATTCTTGATAACTGTATGCTCTGTGCTGATCCGTCTCACCTGTGTTGTATTCGTCACACCTGTTTCCATGCAGTCAGTGAGTTCCTCAGTGTATAGCTCAACAATGTGTGTATACATTCAGTATTGTCTCAGGCTTCATTAGCAGCCAGTGTTTCAGATCTGAAACAGTCCAGGTGTTATCACAGAGCAAACAGGTCAGAGTTCAAAGCACTCAGCACTGAGTACACAACAACAGTATACGTCTTCAGTGCTTCATCTCTCACTCGCCTGACTGCCTCGTTGAACTTAAGCCTTGTATCATTCCTGGAGTTTGCCTAGGATTCCTTGTATGCATGTACTGTGTGTTGTGTTTGCAGTCATTTCTCTGTGTATGGCCTCCCCTTACTGACTGATCACCTGTTGATGACCGAAGCCTGTTTTTGGATTAATGATTTGCATCGTGGAGCAATACGATAAAAATTAGCAACAGAATTTGAGTTAGTCATCGGCTATGTGCTGAGGAGGGGTGTGAGGGTTTCTGTCCACATGGCAGGAAAGGAGGATCCATTCTTTAGCGGAGGCTGTCAGGAAACTGGTTATATCCTCGAGAAACAGGGCACATGAACATTATTAAATATCAGTACATCCACACTGTTAGACATCGCTCTTTGGATTCAGATTCCTGTTACAGAATAGCCTACCACAAACAATCGAAACACTAAAAGTAATTTTGGGCTCAGATCAGGAAACAGGCGTGAAATCATGTCTTACTGAAGGGTGACTGCAAAGATATGAACGTCTGAGGAATTCACTCTCACAGGCAGCCAGAGAGCAAATAATTAGCAGCCAATTTCAGCTATTTTGCTTCAATTTAATTTAATTTAATATAACTGTGGCCTTACAGTGTACTGCATTACTCCTGCTGGCTGTTTACATAACAAAAAACACCTGAATAAAAGTTTATGGATGCAGCTTGTGACCACTGAAACGTGCCATTTCCACACACAGCTGTCACATCGGCTATAATAACTGCATTTAAAGCAAGTTAGGACAAACTGTAACCGCTGCATTAGAAATGCTGTTTGAATACCCGTGCCCTGGGTTTGCTGATGTTTTCATGGCTCTGTAAATACACCACACCTTACAGGGATCAATGAATCAGTGACTCACAAATGCAAAGACTTCAGTGTTTGTCTTCACTTATCAAACCGCTCTACACAGCTCCCCAGTGCATAAAAATACATTTGTGCACTTGTTGATCTGACAGCCTAGAAAAACACACACAGCATATGTGTACTGCAGATACAGTCACGTTCAGCATGTGGCAAAACCGAGGCTCCCAGGCTAAATCCAGCCCTGTCCAAATGCTCATCGTACCTGCATGTCACTTTAGATTCCTTGACTTTATTTAACTTGGTTACTGAACAGTGACACACACGAAAATGAAAGGGACACCTCCACAGCACCTGTGGGCTAACGAGCTGTCAGAGTAGCCGAGGTCTCTACAGAGTGTAAAGAAAGACTCGTGTGTTCATTTGTCAATGTGTGTTTTGATTTTTGAATCAACGTGTCAGCAAAGACATGGGGTCAGAGACAGAGATCAATTCAATTTAATTCAGTTATTATTTATTTATTCATATAGCACCAAATCACAACAAACAGTCTCCTCAAGGTGCTTTATATTGTAGGTAAAGACCCTACAATAATACAGAGAAAACCCAACAGTCTAAACAACCCCCTATGAGCAAGCACTTGGTGACAGTGGGAAGGAAAAACTCCCTTTTAACAGGAAGAAAACTCCAGCAGAACCAGGCTCAGGGAGGGGCAGTCATCTGCTGTGACCGTTTGGGCAGAGGGGAGAGAGACAGGACAAAAGACATGCTGTGGAAGAGAGACAGAGATCAGAGAGGTGAAGTGTAACCACAGCACAGCGTGTTCCTTCTCATGTTTCACTGTTCTGTGCAGAGGGCTGTTCCAGCTGAACCACGGCATCAGAGAGCTCTTCTCTTCTAAATCTTAAAAGCCTAATAAACCTTTTAGCTGACTGGCTATGGACTTTATGTTACGGACTGCATGGGACATATTTCAGATTGCATAATGCCGTTCAGTAAACTATGAATAGGGATTCCCAGTGTTCTGCTGACTGTAACGATGCATGAGTAGCATGAAAATAGAGTTTCTAATTTTCCTGTTTTTCATTAACTGCATCCACAGTAACACATGTCCAGGTGTTCTGCTCTGAAGAAAGGTGTGTATGAGGTCAGATGACCTTTCACAGTGTTGTTCTCCCTGCTAACCGTTAGCATGCACCCACTGTAAAGGTTTCCCCATCAGCTGGGATCCACTGTCCCGCAGACTGAGCTTCATGGTAGATGGACTGGTTCTTATTTAGTGCTAGTCTACTTGAGCCTCATTCACACTCATTCATACCAGCACTTCTACACCTCAGTGCTTTCTAACATTCACACTCCGATCACCACATCAGGAGCACCTCGGGATTCAGTATCTTGCCCAAGGATACTTTGGCACGCAGACTGGAGCAGCCAGGAATTGAACCACCAACTTTCTGAGTAGTAGGTGACCTCCTGAGCTACAGCCATCACCAGAAAAATGTAAACAAAACATTAAAAAAAATCTCAGGAATTAAAGTTAATCTACATAGAATT
Source organism: Pterophyllum scalare (assembly GCA_024447675.2). Taxonomy (NCBI): domain Eukaryota; kingdom Metazoa; phylum Chordata; class Actinopteri; order Cichliformes; family Cichlidae; genus Pterophyllum; species Pterophyllum scalare. The sequence continues at coordinate 151,433 of JAMQGT020010553.1, forward strand.
GTATCTTTATAACACAAGCATATGTAAAAATTCATAATGGACTAAGAAATCAGCACTAATAATTTCCAGCCATAAATCAGAGGAATTACCCATCAGCCATTACTGTTAATGAAACCAAGTCCACAGCTGCAGTTAGTGTTTGTCTGTTGGTCATGTAATAACCAATAACAACTTCATGAGCTGCACAAATAGCATATTTTCACACAATAGTGTTGTGATTGAACCACTTCCGAGGCACCGTGCAGCCATTTAACATGTGCG